>CM023482.1:74358966-74384296 GCA_013339685.2 Hyalomma asiaticum | reverse complement strand
AGACGTGCTTTTCATAGTGTGGGCGTAAATTATGCGATCGGGATGGACACCCATATCCAAAATCACCCTCATTTCGTTCTGTGTGGAGAAATAGCACGATAGGTCAATGGTAGATCAGTAGTGAACAGTACACTCGTGAATGATACAGCTGGAGGAGGGCCGTGTCCCTCCACAAATATAAGGCAAAATACAGCACCGAAGAAATTCTTGCGTTTTTTTAGGTAAACAAACAAAGAACGCTAGTGAACTTTAAGATTAGAACAAAAGCCAAAATTCTACACATAAAACTCTGATATTTAAAACTCTTTTTCAAATACCAATTGCTATCATTGCTTATTGCTACTAGATAACGCATAATTTTACACTTATTTGTGCATTTCAAACAAACACAGGGGAAAAACTGAGGCACCGTAGTCGTCGGTGTGAGCTTAGAAAAAGTGTTTGCGAAATATAACTTTAAAAAATCTGGGAGTCGTTCTCCCCTACAGGGAAAACGGGGGCAAGACAACCTTGGCGTGTTCATTCTACTCTACGCGAATATGTGCATTCCTTCTTACCGCGTTAGAGCAATCGAAATTTACTCCAAGGGACGCCAGCACGGCAATAAGAACTGGGTCTCCGCATGACTTGATGGCTGGAAGCAACGAATACGCCCCATGTATATAACTTACACTACACGAAACTCGTTTCAGTGGTATCTTATTCAACGACAAGTGAGAGAGAACGTAAAAGTGTACCGTAGAAAGGTGTTATGCGGGGCAAGGACTTGCGCCAGAGGTCCACCTTGCGGATGATTTCGCTGACATCACAGACAAAAAATGCGTCGTCTTCTTTCTGCGACACGTCAAACCATTGATTAAATACATAGTTACCTTAAGAGCAAGTATGGCGGCTGATGCAACACGAATGAAACACGACAGGTCTGCACGCATGGCCATTCGTACTTTCCATGAATGTTTTAGCTATAGACGGCGCTAAACAAGTGCAACCATTACATAGCCATCACTACAGAGACACGGCCGAGCAGGCAAGGCGCCTTGGGACGGCTTGATGAAGTCCGCAGCTGTGCACAGACGTAGTGCCTATTGTGCGGTGCAGCGTGGGCGACTTTCGAAGTGCACCGCTCTAAATATTCCTGATCGCCAATTTCAGCTGTACAGCAGCTTCATTTCATTTTGCGTTCGCATAGCCTACCGCAGTGTCAGTCCTGCTATTTCACGGTTGCAGTCATAACACGCACCTAGGGGTAAATAATCAGAAACACAAAAATGACTGACAGCCCTTCTGGCAGGAACTACAAAAGGATTTTCGTTAAACAGGAGCAGTGCTTGATGGGATCTTTGGGAAATGTGGCTGGTCTTTTTCTGTGCTTGTGCTGGCGGTGACGCGACCTTGACGTTGGGCAAAACGGAATGAAGAACAGGACGGAACAGTTATACGTTATGCCGCCCCGCGTATAGGGCCATACCACCCTCTTTCATTGGTGGGATAACGAACAGCTAGCTACTGCGTCAAAGGACAAGACAGCGTACAACTATTCAGTCCCGCTTCGGTTCCTTCTGCCTGACGTCATTACGGGCCTGGACGAAGAACGCCGAACAAAACGCGCTCACAGACGGCACTCTGTGTGGTACGCTTCAACCATTCTGATGTTTGCATTTCGTAACCCGTTTATTCAAACCTAAAAACGCAGCGCACGGTGGGATAATCTGATTTCTGGGGTTTTAGCGTCCCACTAAGCACGATATAATTGTGAGAGACGCCGTAGTGGAGGGATTCTGGAATCTTGACCATCTGGGATTCTTTAACGTGCCCCTGACATCGCGCGGTACACGGGCTTTTAGCATTTCGCCATCATTGAAATGAGGCTGCCGTGGCCGGGGTTCCATGCTCTGCTACTCTCGGATCAGCTGTAACGTGCCATAGCCACCAGACCACCGCAGCGAGTGTGATAACATGGCAAGGGTCTTCTTACCTGCAAGCATGTGGTTAAATCGATTCGGCCTTGAAGGTTTTGGAGTATTGTCCCCTTACATACATTATAGTTAAGCTCGACGAACGGCCAGGTGCAACGGCAGAGAATTATTACTCATTCGAGTTTTGGAGCTTAAAGATACATACCACAACAAATAGTCAACCTGTCCCTAAACTTTGCCGTTTCAGAAACGGTACAAGTTACCTGTTTTTGTACAATGTCCCTTGCCGCCTCGTGAACTGTGCCTCGCGTGAAGTAGAATGTCTCTCCGCTGCCACCAGGAAGCATTGCCGTCTGTCCAAAGCAGATGTGAACGTTAGTCAGTAGTCAGAGAGCGTCTATTGCACCACGTAGGCAACACGTAGCACCTGCAAGAAACTAACGCGACACAATCTTGCGACGAACTGTTCACAGCTGCTAGAAGCAGGGACCATTCTCCAGCGCTGCAGCGATAAAAAATGAGGTTTAGTACCGCATTACACTTAAAGACATATTGCGCGAAAACACACACACACACACACACAAAGAAAGAAAAAAAAAAGACCACGACCCTCCCTACCCAGAAAGCTCGGCCAGTCTTGAGTATAGCTCATGGACGACGGAAAACATTGAATAGGGCAAAAGTAACAATTAACAGTGATATGAACTCCTTTTTTTGTTCGCCGTGAAGTGTATACAGGAAGTGATCTCATTTTATTGAGAGCAAAGCTCGTATGCGTCTGTTCCTGCGTTGAACGTCGTCTTTTAGCCCAGCCTTGCCGTAACCGAGCGAACGAATACAGCCTAAGCTGTCCTGGCTCCAGCTTCTAGCCACGCCGTACTATTTTTCTCTTGCCGAGGTTGAGCTACAATGGCACATGTACGCCACAAAGTGGTTCTACATTTTGCTATGCAAATATGGAGCATATATATATATATATATATATATATATATATATATATATATATATATATATATATATATATATATATATATATATATATATATATATATATATATATATATATATATATATATATATATATATATATATATGTATATCACGTTCCCGAAAGAGAAACTCATCGGTCCGTTCTCAACAATGAGCCACGCGCATCCGTGCAGCGCTTTGTCGGCGCGCCTCATCGACGTACATGCGCGAAAACAAGATTGTACATGTCGCTCACAAACTCTTTCGCTCAGCACATCGCGGAATAAAAACCTACGCGCACAGCTGCATCATATATATTTCGTGTTACGAAGTATTGTGACCGTCGCCAAGCGTTTAGAACTCCGGAAGTGAGTTGCCCTTAACGCACAATGCTTGTGCACGTGTAAGGTACGCCCTGCAAGGTTGTCTGTGTGAGGTCAACGCGCGTTAAGGAACTCCAGAAAGTCAAAATTTCCAGAGCCCTCCACTACGGTGAGCCAGAAATTATCATTAAGGGCCATTTTATTTAAATTAAAGAAGTGTTCTGTAAAATTTGTTATGTATCTAACGGTCATAGCCGGCCAAGGCACCGTAGAGTGCTCAGCGAACGAAACGCAGTACTCGGAGCGCACGACTCACGATGCTTTCTGCGTCATTGCTTTGAGCTGTGGACACCGAGCTAATTAGTTGTGGTACTCAATGAAAACGAGATCCCTTTTGAAGCATTGTGATCCAGTTTGGTCTCTCTGTGATTACTCAACGCGCTCCTGCAGCACAAAATGCGCGGGCCGTCGCGCGGTCCTAGCATCGTGTTTCACTTTGCTGATCACCGTACAAGATGACACCACAGTCAAAAAGGAATGCCACATCGTTATCAAACGTTCAGCTCATTCCACCCGCCAGAAAACATATACGCAACGTTAGCTCACCTAATGTTCTCATGTTTCGATTATTTTTGTGAGGGACACACTAAGAAACGCGCCGCGGATACAGGCTGCTAATGGTTGCTCCAGGATGGTGCAAGAACCTCTGGTATGCCTTCGTATCACGTTCTGCGTAATCTAATTTTCACTTAGCTTTCCACTACACTTCCCTCGATAGTTTGCTGCACTTTGTCATCAGAAACGCAATTCCTGTCATATGCTTTTATGTGCATTTGCTGCTGCAAATAATTAAAATCGGGGTTTCCTTCGTTTAAAGCAGCCTGAAATTGCCTGCGAAAGGTGGATATATGAAGAAAATGAATACTCGCCTGGTGGGCAAACGATAAGGCCATGTAACAATGACAGAAACAAGAAGAAAAGTGCTGCGAGATAGAGCTGTAGTATCGGAATAGCTGGCTATATCCTATAGGGTATAGTACGGAAGTGTTCGTATTGCGTTTCCCTCGGAACTTCATCTAACCTATAACTGCAAGCACGTCATGTCCTCACTATTTTGTCATTTGAGCATACCGGAAATAGGTTAAATTATTAAGGAGTAAAATGCGGGTTATCTGGAGTCGCGCGCAGAGAGAAAGAGAGAGAGGGAAAGGAGGGTAACACAGAACACATCCCACTTGACTGGTATAGTAGCGTGCGGTCCGTGGCAATATGCCGAAGCATGCGGAAATATTCAATACGTGTCACTCACGATCATGGAAGTGCCCGGTAAGGTTAACAGTTTGTCAATTACTACGGATGTTTCCTGCAAAACCGCTGCTACGTTTTAATTTTAAGGTAGTAATTACACACCCACATACAGCACTTGGCCTTTTAATTCCATGTCCTTTGTTTATGCAGACACGGACGCTGAAGAGACTAGGAGCGTGGATTGATATGGATGTACGTAATAAATAATTCTAGTAAAGAAAAAATCCGTAGTTGGAGAACACCGCCGAATAACAGCCTCACATCCAGCGAAGCTCTTTCTCAATAAGTTTAATAATCTAAATAGCCTGTGCACAAGCAGGCTGATCTATCTTATGTGAATGTACTCAGTCTCACATTTTGTTCTCCGAGCAGAGCGGGATGACGTGCATTTTTGCGTAGCCCATAATGAGGAAACATAAATTAAAGCCTTCAGAGCCTCCGCTTCCGCCTCCGAGCTTCTTTTCTTTTTTTAGGGAAACATAATTAGCTCGTCTCTGATATATATATATCCTCGCACATGTAGAAAACAACCGGCGTAACAAACTTCAGAGAACGAGCTAGAGGTTCAATTTTCTAACAACATAAAAAAATAATAAAAATTCGCGCCTGTCCCAGGCCGTGAAGACCGTTGCAACAGCCATGCTGTTCTTTTGTCGTTAATCGTAACGGGACTGGCAAGGGTGTCAAGTGGCAAGGTGTTAGTCAGTCGAAACCAAAAGCGGTTTCTTTCTTTCTTTCTTTCTTTCTTTCTTTCTTTCTTTCTTTCTTTCTTTCTTTCTTTCTTTCTTTCTTTCTTTCTTTCTTTCTCTTTCTTTCTTTCTTTCTTTCTTTCTTTTCTTTCTTTGTATTTCGCACTATTGAAATCAGAGCTGGACAGTATCGCGATACGTGTATCGCGATAGTATTTCAGGGATACTTTTGAGTATATTTACTGATGTATCGAGATGCATTTTAAAAATGTATTTGTATCTCGGTAGCGAAGTACGTTCACGATGTATTGCCCGTATCACGATACTATGCAGGACACGGGTATCTGGTTACGTTTTTTTTTTCTTGAATTAGCTGAAACATGTTTCCATGCTGAAATTTGGTGCCATTCTGCTGCTGTTCCGCTCATTCGCCCCTCGCTTGCGGGCGGCAGGCGTCCCGCCAGGTGCGGGACGGGTGTGCGGAGAGTGCGTGGAACTGCCCTTACTGCGAACTCGGCAGAAAAAGTTTTTCCAGTCACTCTAGCCACAATGAAATTAGGCAGTTTGGCATCACGTGGCTGGGCCGGTCGTACGGTATTTAAGCGGCGTCCCGTTGTACGGTAGGCACGGTTCGGCACTCATGTCGCATGCTCTGCAGTCTTGGGAACGGCGACGACGGGCCAAGCAAACCGCTTCGCTTGAGCTATGCTATTTCTGGCATAGCTGATACCGTCGCCGCCAAGTATGTCGATTTTGGTGTACAATGTGTGTTACTCTTGCTGTGATACAGTATATTTTTTTACTGCAACTGATATCTGTACATATGTCGCTATCAACAATTATGTACAGTGTAAGCCTCCTTTGTAATGCCTTAATGGCACTGAGAGCAGTGTGATAAAATAATGAATAAATCGCAAGTTTCAATGCGCTGCAACATTTCAAATATTATGCTGAGCTTAATAAATGTACTTACGGAGTATAAACATCCTTGACATGGAAGAAGGTATTTCAGTGTCAGTATTGCTGTATCTGTATTCCAGAATACTTTTTCGTCTTTTTGCAAGAGTATCTCTGAAATATCCCGCTACGTCAATTACAAATTTATCTCAGTATCTCTATTTTAGGCTTCCCAACCGTGTATTTCGATATATGTATTCCGGAATACTTTTTCGAGTATCCTTGCCCAGCCCTGATTGAAATGCAGCCACGGCTGTGGGGATCGAACCCGCAACTTCGAGCAACGCCTTTTCTGCCTAACATAGCACATGAGCCTTCGTATAATCACTATAATGCAGCGGCGGGCTGAGCGCAAGAGTGGATCGTGCGCAGTAGTGGTCAGTAGGTCGAGGACAAAAGCGGACACCTGCTCCGGAGCGTTACTACAGCAAGTAGCATGGGAGACCTACGAACGGGCGAGGATTACGATAACCGATCAGATGCTCCATATTTCTACCGGATATGAATATATTTACTATTATGTGCACATTACCTATACGACACGGGTATGTCGTTGGTGCAATGGTCTTGAAGATTGCTTTTGGATTTCTTCCGGTAAGCTCACAGACAGACAGACAGACAGACAGACAGACAGACAGACAGACAGACAGACAGACAGACAGACAGACAGACAGACAGACAGACAGACAGACAGAGAACTTTATTGGGTCCGGACGAACTACGTAGGGGCCGCCCCATCACGGAGTTTCTGGGTAGCAGCGTGCCGCGTCCGCGCAGGAGCAGGGAGACGGTGTCTCTACCCTTTCGCAGGCCCTCTGTACAGCCCCTAGTTGCTCGGAGACATGGCCGCTTTTAATGGCATTGTCGCAGTGTTCATGTTGGTTAAAATCTGCGTCTTGTAACGCGGGACATTGCCAGAGCACGTGAGCTAGTGAGCAGTATTTAGTGCCACAGTCTGGACAGTCCGGTATCACGTCCGGGGCGAAGTGGCTAAATCTACCTCGAGAAGGGAAGGACTGTCTGAAGCGTTCGAAAAGCCGACGACTGCGGCCGGGACAGTTTGTGGGGAGGCAAGGGGAAGGACCTCCGTGATATGTGATAGTGGGCCGTAATTTCGTGGAAGGTGAGGAGAGGGTCCTGGCGCCATCCCTCAGTTCCGTCCCCGAAGTCGCCGAAACCGTCGCGGTGTTTAAGTCCTCTCGCTCCGTCATGTGCGAATTCGTTAGGATTGGGGAACACGGGGTGGACATCGGTTCCCATGTGGGCCGGAAACCATTTGATGGTGTGAAAGTCGCTACCCCTTTCATTGCCAAGGAAGGAAGCCGCTTCTCCCTTGATCGAACCGGAGGCGAACGCTCTGACTGCTGATCTGAAGTATGCGCATATGTTTGGGCGCGTTGGGTATTTCATAGCCAGGACAATGGCCGCTTGTTCGGCGATAGTCGCTGTTGCACATAGGAATGAAGCTGCGTTGAGGAGTTCCCCCTTGTGATTAACGCTGACCAGCAGCGCGAAGCTGTCGGTGGTGCCGTATTGAGCCACGTTGACGAAGGCACCCGAATCTGGGCAGTTTGCAAGCCTTTCGGCGGCCAGTGTTGTGTTGAGGATGTACATTTCTAGGGAGAGGATCTACCGAGAACGTACTCCTGACGGAGTGGGGTATAGCGTAACCTTGCCTTCCCTGGACTCTACCAGGCCGCAGCAGACCGACCGATTCGGAGATGCGTCTACCCGACCGGGACGATGAGAGGCGAATAACTTGGGCTGTACTTTGCGCTTCGATTATTTCCGAGAATTAGTTTTGTATGCCGAATGAGGGAAGGTTTTCATTGCTGGTGTGTCCCAGGAGTCCTAGAACGCGCTTGATACTTTGACGGATGAGTGTGTTTAGTTTGTCTTCCTCTCTTCTAGCCCATCATAATCCTGATGCAACGTAGACGATGTGACTCATGAACAATGCGTGCTAGAGTCGGAGTAGGTTGCTTTCGTTAAGGTCTCCTTTTTGGTTTGCCATCCTCGACAGTAGCCTCAGTATATGAACTCTCCATATTGGAGGTGGTGAGTGTCACGGACTGCGCGTTGTTTCCTTTAGAATCCAGAAGTAGGCCAAGGACTCAAATGCCCTCTATCTATCTATCTATCTATCTATCTATCTATCTATCTATCTATCTATCTATCTATCTATCTATCTATCTATCTATCTATCTATCTATCTATCTATCTATCTATCTATCTATCTATCTATGTGCATATACTCTGAGAGCAGCCAGCTACGGTACCTTCGCTGTGTGGACGAGGAACAATTGATGTGGTGGCGAGAGCAGGCTGTAGGGAAGTTCAGCCGCACGGAGTCGAATAGTGGCCTCAACAACAGCGACGCTGAGTAGCAGTCTGCTTAAAGACCACTGTATTGGTGAAGACACCCTCCATACTGCCCGTATTGCACGAACATTCCACTCGTGTCGCGTAATCCATAGGTCACTGACTGCTGCTCAGTTTCGAAGCACACAGAGAACTTCCGTAATAGGCGATGAAGAACGTTGTAGGATGAAAAGCAGTTTTCATTCGAGCCATGATTTTCTCATGAACTTCGGCGCAAATATCATAACAACTCGTATGGTGTAATAAAAAAAAAACCATTGCAAACAGCAGTTCCTTCTGTTTCTATCGTAGTCGTTTTTTGGTACTGTTGTTTTATATACGGCTTAAATCATATCGCAGGAAAGAAGGACGTCCCCAGCGGAAGAAGGAGTTTGTTGGAAACTGCCAACACCAGGTAATGACGTCCGGTGCAACTCAGTGATGCTTTCCGCGAGTGAGAGCAAGGTATTCCGCCTTGTCCTTGCTGCTTAATGTTGCGGCTGACGTGACTTCGATCAGTACAAAGCATACATAAGCAGAACAAAGACGCCATCGTTAGACGGCAAAGGGACACACCGCCAAGCTTGTTCTCATAAAAAAAAAGCTGCCTGTGGATTCAGGTGTGACCCAGCGATAATTTGATTTGATTTCTCGGTTTTGACGTCAGAAAACCACGATCTGATTATGAGAGGCACCGTAGTTGAGAGTATCCGGATATTTCGACCACCTGGGGTTCTTTAACGTGCACTGACATCGCACAGTACGCAGGCTTCAACATTTCGCCTCCATCGTAATGCAGCCATCGTGGACGGGATCACCCATTTTCTGGGGCTCTCATGGCAAATTACCTCTGCGGAATTCCGCAAGGTGGAGTAATGATATGAAAGGTGAAAGGCGTCACAAAGAGAAAATTAGCATCCGTAAATAGCTAGACTACAAGGCATTCTTTCTTTTTATAATTGACATTGTGGATAGCGGCGGTGTCACAATAAAGGCTATATACCGATGACCGTGTGGTGTGCCGGGTGATAAACTCTACCTGTGACCGGAATGAATTAAACTGTAAATTAGATAAAGTGACGCATTAGTGCAGGACCTCGCAGACGTCTGTGAATTACGACAAATGCGCCGTAATGACCATAATTAACAAGTAGTTGCTGTTAACGTTCATTTAGTTATTCATGAGTTCATTATTCATTAATTACAGTTAATGTGCATAGGTACATAGTTGACGGTAAATATTTATATCGTGCCAGTGAGGTCTGACACTTAGGTCTCCTCATAGGGAATGACATTCATTGAGCCACTTATATCACTGATATTTTCAATGAGGCTATGTCTAAACTTCATTATTTAAGGACGTCCCTTAAAAGTGCATATAGCATCTGTAAACACGCCGCTTTCACCGCTCTAATATTTATTCTATACCCTAAAGGCCCACAGGAATTGAGTTTCTTACTATTACACACAGTATGAAACTCTATGCCCATGGGGGTGTTGGAAAGGGTTTGGGTTCCATTTTCGTTGACATGGCAGAACAGAAATCTGCCTGTTCCTCGAATGCAACGAAGCTATAATACTACCGATCTTACGACATGCAAATGTGATTTGGGATATATTTACAAAGATTAACACACACAAGCTAGCCGCACGATTTACGCTTAGTAGTTACGGTTCCTCATCTGTGGCTCGGTTACTTAGCCAAGCAGACTTGAAAAGTACAGCAGCAAGAAAGTCGATCGCATTACATTTACGTTTCAAGTGGCTAAGGGCAAGTTAAGTATCCTGATATGCTACTATATGTCATATTCCTCTGGTTACTGTACAAGGCAACATCTTTTTTCATTGTCTCCATTTCGCTCCAGAAGCATCGTTTTTCAATATTCTTCCTCTCACCGAACTGTAACAGTGTGGAATGCCCTTGTTCGACACACTGTCACGGAAGTTGACATTGACAAATTTTAGGCTCTCCTCGAAATGTAACGATGTTGTTATTTACATCACAGAAGGCTTATATGTGTTCTGCTTTACACCGCAAAATATTGATATTTCAAGCTGGTATTAGCTGTCGTACTGCTTTACATTACCTGAATTTATTATTTGTGCTAATAGCTCTTGTAATACGGTTGTTGTACCACCATGATAGAACCCGTAACATTGGGGTTAGCAGTATTGTAAATAAAATAAGAAGTGCCCCACAGCTTGATAGCTCACCTTCCTCGCACTGGCAAAACTGGAGTAAGAACAAGAGCATCCACCCGTGTAAATGAAAACACAGTGAAGAAATACATCTACGAAACCCTAAAGATCTAGGCTTGTTGGGGATCCCCAATGAACATTTTAAAAAATCAAAACGAATCGGTTAACTAAAATGTTGCGTAAAGTCGAGGTGGTTAGCACGCACCAACAGTTCAAAAAAAGAAATAAGTGCATTGAAACATAGCATAGAATTATAGGGAAACAGCGTCCGCACAAATAAAAAAGAACAGAGCACGACCGACTAACACAACTGCACCGACAGGGTACAGCTGCTAACAAGTACTAAAAATTGGGCCCAAACATGCTATGACGTCACACAGAAATTGTTACTTATACCCAATCAAAGCAAACGAAGCCGTGCAAGCATTTCATCCCAATAGTCGCAAGTTAAATAACTTTGAAAGAAAGATTTCCTCTTATGCTGCCTCCGGCATAGGAGACCTTATGTCAGCTAGAGCACAATTTCACAGGAAAAATACCGTGGACAAGCACGTGATATTTCCATGATTATTACTAACTTAAATATTAAGTAGTTCGCTAGTGCGAATCACGTTTTATTGCTGGGTATTAAGAATGCTTGCAATGCTTTATTGAGGTAGATTATAAATTACGAGAACGTGACATTCTCTGATTATCTCGGCTGTCTGCGTAGAAACTAACTTGTGTAATGCACCGTTAATGTACGAAGCTCAGCGTTTCTGGCTTCCTTTCGCCCGCAACAAGGATGCACTGTCAGCATACCAAGGCTGCCCAAAGCGCATCTCCGAATCTGTCCAGAATAGAGCAGCCAAATTCATCTCGCGTAACTACGACAATTGTTCTAGCGCAACTCAATAACAAGACCGCGCACTTCAGTCATTGGAGGACCGCAGCTCGATTGCCCTTCTGCGTTTGTTTAATAGGTTCATTTTCAGCAACAAATCGCACGGTTTGCCCAGTCGTGCTTTTGGGCGAACATAGCACGCATTCACAACGCGTTTGGTTTCGTCTAATTCCGCATCACCGCCTATAGCCAGCGCTCATTTGAATGGTTTTCCTAACCACATGGCACCCATGTCGAACCACGAAACACTTCGTTATAACCTGAATGCGCTGCTCGGTAATATTGCATAACGATATCACTTCACCATATGTAACCTCTGTATTGTTACCGTAGATAGCGCAGATCCTATGCGGCCGTAACAGCGTCGAGCGTAATCCGCTCGCCCTCACCGTAAGTGAGAGAACGAGCACAGTGAAAAATGTCCTGGCTCACGCGCCTCCAACTCTTCGACCAATCGAGGCTGGCTGGACTACCGTCGAGGTATGAGTCAGTTTTCTTAGAACAAAGTTCCACGAATCAGGCGAACCCAACAGTTTGCGCCACTGAAACAGAAGCTCTGTCCTTTCTGAGCAAGGGGTGGTGCGCCTTGTGGAAGTGCTTCGTTCGTGCGGGTCACTGAGGGAAATGAGCGGGAACGAGCGCATTCACGTCTCAAATTCTTGTGCTCAGTATATCGCCACATAAACACGTGCGTGCACCTGCACTCGTATGTCCCCTTGTGAGGTATCGGAATCGTCGGTGATTTTTAACGCGAAAGAGTTTTATGCCGGGGCTAGTCTCACCTCCTCGATTGCAAAGATGATGAGCGGCGTGGAAGCGTCCTGTCGGCGCTCTGCTGGGTGAAAGTACAACCACAGCCGCTACTAGATTTGTCATATGTTTTGTGTTGCGACGTGCCTTTCTCCAGGAACGCAAATACAGCCGCCTACAAGCAAATTACGTGCATTTCGCTGCAGTGGACTGTGTATTCACAAAACGATCCGCTGCCAACCCGTTCCGTTTCGCTTGCAATGTTGCACCGTTTGCGAAAGCCCCTGATTTATGACAGGTTTTCGCAGGGCTCTGGCGCGTGAAATGCAGTGTCACCGGAGAAATGTGAATCGTTAGAGAACTTTCGCTCGTGTACAACTGTCGAGGATCCCTTTGCAGTGTCGAGATTAGAGATGGGGAAAGCGGCTCACTTGAGTGAGCTGCTCAGAACGGCTCAGCTCACTGTAATGATCCGGTTCATTTCAACGGCTCACCGGCTCACCGGGTCCGAGGGAAAACGCTCTGGCGCGAGGAAAGAACTGGACCGGCCGGAGCGGCGGGCGGCCGTTCCGCTGCCTTGCATTCGCGTCCGTGGTTTGCCCATGTCACTGGGGGCCTGTTAACATAGGTTGCCGCATCGCGGTGCGCCTTCGGCGCTCTCACTATTTTGCTCATGTCACTACTGCCAGAGCTAGCAGCGTAAGCGACGCGATTCTGTAACATGTGCAGTACCTCGGTTCAGCACGGCTCACCTCGGTTCACTGAGCGAGAGAACCGCCTTCCGCTGTCGGCTCTCTGAGCGAGAGAGAACGCACGGCTCACCTCGGTTCACTGAGCGAGAGAGAACCGCCTTCCGCTCTCGGCTCTCTGAGCGAGAGAGAACGCACAGTTCACTGAGCGAGAGCGAACCGCCTTCACCTCACCGCTCGCTGAGCGAGACAGAACCGCGTTCCGCTCTCCCAAAGAACCGCCGCTCATTTTTTTACTGAGCCGGCTCACCTCGGTTCACTGAGCAAGAGAGAACGCACGGTTCATTGAGCGAGAGCGAACTGCCTTCCGCTCTCCCAAAGAACCGCCGCTCATTTTTACTGAGCCGCGGATCACTCGCTCTTTCGAAAGAGCCGCTCAAAAGATCCGGCTCACCCCTGAGCGACCCATCTCTAGTCGAGATGCGGTTGATGTCACATGCAACGGGTTCACTGTCCAGGGTACCCAACCCATCTGCCGCCCCTCGATTCGCCAGATTGCCGCATATGCATTCCGTAGCTTCGCTAAGACAGGTTTCAGTTTCGTGTTATACCGATTACTATGACAGAGGGATTAACCATATTTGTTTTTATTTAACTCTCAAATATTTATCTTTGATGTAGTAGCTGCACCCCTTCCTGAATGCTCGTCAACGTGATCGTAAGCTTTAAATAAAAAATCAATAATATTTGCAGGAACTTAGAAAAATGAACGCGCAGTACATAAAAGTTGGCCTATTGATTCAGCAAGCAAGCGAATAGAGAGTAATAGTTGAGCGGCTCAGCGGGCCAGCGGGCCCAGCGATGGAGCGGAGGGGACAGCGGACCGCATGATGAAGAGAAGAGTAATAGCTGAGCGACGCCCCGCTTCTTTCAGCGGAACTTACTGCTGCGCCACCTATTGACCAATGTTGGAGTTACTGTCGATCGAGCAGAGGTTTTTATCTGTCGAATAAATTGAAGTTACTGCGAAAAGTATATCGCAAAAAAGTAATTTTTCATTAGATCACAGGTGTTATGTGGAAACACATCTTCGTTTTTGCTGCATGACATGACGACATGCCGCCGCCGCTTGTGTTGGGGGCTGCCATCTTGCAAAACGCTCGCGCGCTGGCCCGCTGCATACGCTCAGCTGAAGAGACGAAATGAGCGGGCGAGCGGCTCGCTCCGTAAAGGCTCATTCACACCGAAGGCGGGGCGGCCAAAGCGGCAAAGCGGCGAAGCGGAAAGCGGGAAAACCTCCTCTCCAGGCGGCGAAAGCGGAGCGGAAAACGAGGCGGCAGGTCCGATCGCTCTCGGACCAATTTTTTGCCGCTCGCCGCTACTCGCCGCTTTGCCTCAGCCAATAAACGCGCTGCAAATATCGGCGACATCGGCACACCGGGTCGAGATAATGGAAATGGCGGCAATCATGTGAGCAACCGGCTTTCAGCGCGGAGCTCCTAATAGATGTCATAAAGCAGCACCCGGTGCTATTCGACAAATCACATCCGCGGTACAAAGAAGTCGAGTTCAAGAAAGAGCTGTGGATGAAGATTGCAGCGGATTTGGGAGTGACTGGTAAGTTCACAGCACCTCGTTCATAGCATTGGGAAATTGTAGCTGGGCGATCCGCTCCGGTCAGACCGTCGAATGCTAGCTATTTACGCACAAACGCGTAGAACGAACTGCAGTGCGCGCGACTCTATTAACTCGTCGTAGCGTGTGTTTCAATGAGCAGTGCGAAATTTTCCCTACGAGTGCCACGATATGGCGGCACACGTAGGCAAAAGGGCGCGATGCCCCGCCTCTTCGGCCGCGCCGGCAGCCGAGGGAGCCGCGCGGTCTGAACAGGTGCGCGCACTCGCCGCCTTGCCGCGATGAAAAGACCGCTTGGCCGCTTTGCAGCCCCGCCTTCGGTGTGAATGTGCCTTAAATGCGCTGGCTGTCCCAGCGGGCCGCGCATGCGCAGTTGGCGTCTCCGCTCGTTCGCTGGGCCCGCTGGCCCGCTGAGCCGCTCAGCTATTACTCTCTAATGTTTCACTGTCGCAATCGTGACAACCTTACTCCAATGCAAAAGTACAGTATGCATCACAATGCTCGTACTGATGCGCTGAAATGCAGAGACCGAATCGGGTGGGTGCCCTACAATATTGTAAGACCCTTGCGTCGCGTGTGTCGACAAAGTTTGGTATTTTGCAGTGACCGCCGCCTGGGCGCATATGTGCATGCATCTCACGACACGTAACATAAGGTGCTCATATTTTACGTATGATGGTTTGTATTATTTGACCCACAAACTAGGTGCGCATACCGGGCCTGTAGTCCTGCCACGCTAGTGTAGTGGCCCTAGTACTCGACAGCTGATCCGCTGGTTGCGGGATCGAATCCCGGCCTCGGCCATTGCGTTTCGATGGAGGCAAAATGCTCGGGCCTGTGTACTATGCGATGTCAGTGTACGTTAAAGAACCTAAGATGGCTGAAATTTCTGGAGCCCTCGATTACAGCGTCTGTCATAATCCTATCGTGGTTTCGAGACGTAAAACCCCAAAAATCCATGCATGGGTCTACAACGAACTGACCATTATGCAAATTGCCTTGCGGAGAAACGCATCGCAATGTGTCAAGGGCTCGACATCTGTGGCTACATGCCACAAACAAATGTTACCGCAATGCCTTGACGCGAGTGATAAGGTGGCAGATTTGGAACAGAAGGCGGCTTTGCTCATGACGTCACATATGCCACGGCAAAATGACAGTCACCGGCAGTGGGCGGGGTTAGAAGCCAGCGACTTCTATGGATGACTTTGGAATGATTTTTTTTACAGTACATTTTTAACGTGTGCACAGGCATAGTACACCATTAATTTCTATTTTCCGCTGGGAACCGCAAATTATTGTGTGACCGTGCCACAGCCCCTTTAATTTGTACAAACTGTGCCCATTCTGATAGGTAGTTTTTGTCAATTCACTATTGGGTCTCTTACCCAATGCACATTCAAGTTTGAGTGCTATAGTTTTTGACATGATACGCGTTCGAAGGCTTTCGACATATTAAGAAAAATAAGGTCTGTTTGGTTTTGGCTATCAGTACTACTGGAAATGTCATGTATTAATTCGAGTAGCTGAGCGACCGTGGATGATCCCTAGCGGAACCCGTGCGCTGCAACGAAGAAAAAATTATTTTTTTTTCTTGAGGCAACTATTTATATATTTCAGGGTAATGTGCGAAAGTACTTTATATGAAGCGCTTCTGAGGAAGATGGGCAGAAAGTTAGAAGGTTCATTGTTATTTCCTGGCATGTGGACTGGTATAATGTGCGCTAACTTGCAGTCTTTTGATAATGTACAAGTGCACAAAAAATTTTGTTGTGGGTGATTGTTAAATGCTGTTATATAAGCTCGACATATGTTTTAAGGAAACCGTCCTGGATTTTATCTGGTCCAGGGATTTCCTTTTCTTTTTCTGTCGAGTTTCAATAGTGGATTACGCGCGCCACCTTGAGTTATATATAGTCAGAGGTTCTAGACTTATGCAAGAGGAAGATTTTAAATGTGAGAGGTGAGCGTGTAAAAACTGATCGATTATTATGTTAACTCTGACGTCATCGTTTTCCTTTGTAGATTCTGCACTGGGGTGAGCGTATGGTAGCATGTAATTCCAGAATTCTTGCGGTAGACCACTTGCAGACCGTTTTAAGGCTATTACACCTTTTGTAGACCCTTTCAAGGCTATTACAGGTAATTACGAAAATGATCCTGGGAGTTGGTGCTTACCTGTGAACACTGACGACTTCTCCAAGTGGGTGGAAGATCACACCGTCCCTGTTAAATATACCCAACTCGTTTCAACATTCCTGAAGTGCCGGCCGCTACAAGGATATGGAACAGTTCACCCTTTAATTACAGACCGTAGCAGCTGTTTCATATTGAAAGAGTTGGTATGCTAAGGATTATCTTGATATAGCGTACACATTTACATCGCTGAATCACCTACAGAACATTTGGCTGGCCGAGCGAGTCAACAACATGCTCACTGATATCTCCGCGTCGTACGTCCACCCGTCTCATAACAGCCAGTACCGCTCTGTAGCTGATGCTGTGTATTTTGCCGTTATATAAGCATCGTCAACGAACAGACCACACAGAGGACGCCGTTAGGACTCGTTTACGGATATAGTGTTCTTATTTCTTGACACTCGGCTCGAGCACTCATAGTGGCGTGCAACGCACACAATAGAAACAATTAACCGACGTGGGGTTTAAAACTTGGCTCTGCAGGAACACCCCAACAGAAGAAGCGTTGCACCGCCACGGTGGTCTAGTGGCTTTGGTACTCGGCTGCTGATCCGATGGTCGCGGGATCGAGCCCCGGCCGCGGCGGCTACATTTCGATGGAGGCGAAATGTTGAGGCCCGTTTGCTGTGCGATGTCAGGGCGCGTTAAAGAACCCCAGGTGGTCAAAATTTCCAGAGAGCTCCACTTCGCCGTCAGAGGTGGTTTTCGTATGTTAAACCAGAACGCGTTTGACCCTTAGCGTATAGCTACACATGGAGCTTCAGTGTCCCGCTAAAGTTGGACTTTCCTTAAGGTTGGATGAATCACGAGCTAGCTATACAGTTCACAGTGTCTCCTTGTAACAATGAAAAAGTATTCAGCCACCTTCGTTATTTTATTGAAAAACGCTAATAACATTTCCCTGCTTGTCCTTCTCTGCGTGGTTTTTGGATTATTTTACAGAGATCCTAATCTAGGGGAATCGGTTCTGCGGAATTACGCAAGTTGGAGTAAGGAGTATGGAAGGAAGAAGGTACAATCGACATTGTTTGTAACACAACACTACGGAGAAATCCACATGAATTTCTCAGAAATGAAAGCTTAGCTTCATAGCTGACGAAAAATTCCTCCTGGTCCTGGGACTGAACCCGGGACCAAGAACAACCCGGGGAAAGTTGCTCTACGAACTGAGCTAACCAGGAGGCTGGTAATGGACATTTCCAGAAATTGCAGCGCCGCGCCTTCCCCTGACGTTGATGCGCGAGGCATTATAGGGATAACGCAGAACCAGCGGTCCGAACCTCGCCGCTGACGCTACTACGCGCAGCGAGTGCTTTTCGTTTGCGCAATGCGTTGTGCGCTTGATATAAGCGGTTATTTAAGTTTTTAGGGGCGACGCTCCTTATGCCGTGGGTCTGTCCATCCTCCGTTTGTAGTAGCCACCTCTAGTTCGTGAAGTGCTCACTAGATGGCGTGATGGAGCAGCGGTGGTCGCTTCATTCAGATGTATGGGAACGCGTAGTATGGGAGTCTGTCTGTCTGGCTGTCTGTCTGTCCGTCCGTCCGTCCGTCCGAGCGCTGCGGTGCTGCTTCGCTAGTACGTGAATTGATCAATAGATGGCGCGGAGGCGCTCGCTGCGTGCTCTCGTGTGAAAGGAGAGCGCTAGATGGCGACACACAGTGTTTGTCACGTCTTTGATGATGCACTGGGCAAGATTCACGGAAGATTCACGGTTTTTACCGATGAACTTCCGGAGCTTCGCCCACTCATCATCATTCACTCCGTGGATATGCGTGGATTTTTTTTTGTGCTGCTTAGATCGTTTGCGCGGCCTGAAATAGAGTTTGTTTCTTTTTGGTGATGTTTCATCCAAATATATTTTGTTGCGACAGAGAACGTCGGTTGCTAGATAGTGTAGACTAAGGTCGTTGCGCCAACTTAGATTATAGTGCTCGGTTACTGTCCTCTTCACAGTCACGTCATATTTAGGTGCTCTCTGGTCACGTCTTTTGACATATGAAGCTTGTGAGGCATATGCCGGGTTCAGTACCCGGGTTTTTTAAGGAGATTATTGGTAGTGTACGCTTTCTGAGCGCTCGTTTTTCGAATGAGTGCCCATGGAGTTTTGGGCGCAAAGAAAGTGTATAATGATGTACGGTGACACTATTTTGCCTTTTCCAATGCACAGGGCCGTTTTCAGTGGAGGCCCTCGTCATGACGTATTGGAGCATGTAAAGAAAATGCCAGTCCAACATTCAACAAAAACGTTCTTTTTCAAGCTCCATACAAGCACGTTGTTGGTTAAAGAGAGAGAGAGAGAGAGAGAGAGAGCAAACATTTATTTTAACGAAGTGAGGGATCTTCCTCGTAGGGTGGAGCCCTTAGTTCAGGGCCCCATTGGCTCGCGCCACTCCACATGCTCGCTGGATCAGCCGACGCTGCTCCTGCGGCGCTGAGCTGGTCAGCGCAGTCTCCCAGGAGGAATGTGATGGTGATGGGATAGGGGAACAGCCCGGTGGACATGGGCATTCCCACGTGCAGTGATAAACTGTGGGCTCCGCTCCACAGTAGGGGCAGTATGAGGGATATTGTGTGGGATGAAAGAGGTGTAGGGTGAAGAGACATGGGAAGGAATTAGTCTGTAGTTGCCGCCACGCGACAGCTTCCTCCCGGGTAAGGGAATGGTGTGGTGGGGGGAAATAACGTCGGCTTTGTCTGTAATGTTCTAGAGTGTCAGCGTAGTTCAATGGTTCTGTTGGTGCGTCGTCTGGATTGGGTCTTACCGTGGTGCACTGCCTGTCTAATCTGTTAACAGCCGGGAAATATAGACCACGTTTTCATTCACTGCTTGGAAGGCGTATATTTCTGGGACGTCCTTCAAGGAAAAATGAAAAAGGAATTTCCTATTGATCCCCATGGTAACAGGTATTTGGCGATGAGAAGTGATGTTGCTTTACTCTATGACCTAATACTGCTTATGGACCTCCAGTGTTTACGGCGCTCCAGAATGGCTGGGTACCATTGCGACCCGGATGCCCAGCCAGGACGTATCCATTTTCGGCGGTGCATGGCACGATACGCTGAAGAATTTAAGCAACAAGAGTGTGTGCCTGAGTGGCTTAGCAGGGTCGAACCTCTTGCTGCTCTAAAGGAGTTTGGGTCAAGCGCGTGTGACGGATTCACTTTGTGTACTCTGCGATCACCTCAGGTGAGACTCAATTTATGTTCACTGTTCCGCTTCCTTTTGTATTGTAGTGACCGTTGTTTTACTGTGCTGCCAAGGCTAGAACACTCGAGCCAGTTGGCGTTTACTTGGATTAAATACATTGAGGGTGACAAGCCGTTCATTAGCTAACAGCCTAGTGCCCTGGTCGCTAGGGACTGCTCAATTAACATCACGTGACGGAGTCGACGCGTACATACGTACAGACGCACATACGCTGTTAGCTTCATCACGCGGAAACGTGAAGTAAAGCGAGTTACAAATGTTGTCGGAGGATGGCAGCACCATAAAACAAAGCACATTTTCGCACGGCAGTAAACCGGCTTAATACTGATCTTCGTAACTTGTGAGCATGGTGTAAAATTAATAGACTTACTGTAAATCCAACTAAAACTGAATTTCTTTTGCTCTCATCCCACAATAAATAGTAGCGCATTCCCACCATTTTGATAGCAGAGGAAGAATGCACATGCCTGTGTAAACACCGACTGCAGCCTAAACCTTGTATATCATATAACTCATCTAAAAAAGAAGTTATCGCACGGAAGACGCACTCTCATTAGGGCACGACTGGTGTTGCTCCTACAAGAGTGCACTCCTACAATAGTTACTGCATAACGTCACTACTCACCTAAAACCGCTACAAATAATTCAGAATCAGCTAATCAGATAATCACATCAAGTCAAGCCACCCATAGTGCTTGTTGGAGCTCGCCCCAGCGGGAGTGGCATGAAAGATGACTCCTCGCTATGAGGTTTGGAACAAGACTGATCTTTATTGTCAGCTGTTGCCTGCGAGGGGCGGCGCGCGGCAGCAGCACGTGGGTGAGAGGGCAGTAGGATCTGCCCTTTCTTCGCCCTTGCCCGAATGGGACAGGTGTGTTACCGGTGAAGCAAGCACAAGGGACAGGTGTCTGCGGGGGACGGGACACGCGCAGTAGACTAAAGATAGACCAACACATGGCCCAATGTTAGCAGTGTAACAACGCTTCATGCTATGCGACCGAGCAGAATTGGCGCCTCGGTGTACCTAGAAATTCCGCTAGCAAAGTCACCAAACGCCGAACAGAACAGCACTTGCAAACTCTGTAGCGCGTGTTGCGTCAGGATATCAGTGGTTCTTTTCTGGTTGTATTAGAGATCTTTTTGTGTGCCATGCTTCGATGTGTTAGTTCGGGACAATTCTACTAAGTCGCGAGAGATTGTGAGAACTATAAGCAGTCTCAGATGCCTCAGATTGGACGTCATTGTGGACTCTGTGGCCATTTTAGATTAAATCGTCTTGCCTCCTTGAGGCAAGACGATTAAAACGAACCCCCTTGAGGCAAGACGAGTCTCCACAGTGATAATGATGTTCTTGCTGCAACCGTGAAGCTCGATGGCAGGGCTGCACGACGAGTAGCAGTAGTGCTGCTACAGTCTGGCCTACAAACAAGAAGCGAGTCGAGGTCGCGTCGCGTGATGAAATTCCAACAGAATTCGTTACGTGCTCTCGTAAAGCACGCACACGAATGTACTTACGTAGTGAATGGGTAATCGCTGTCGTAGATGCGCACTTCTTGTCTAAGTTTCCTCTTAGACTAAATAGTAGCGCATTCCCACCATTTTGATAGCAGAGGAAGAATGCACATGCCTGTGTAAACACCGACTGCAGCCTAAACCTTGTATATCATATAACTCATCTAAAAAGAAGTTATCGCACGGAAGACGCACTCTCATTAGGGCACGACTGGTGTTGCTCCTACAAGAGTGCACTCCTACAATAGTTACTGCATAACGTCACTACTCACCTAAAACCGCTACAAATAATTCAGAATCAGCTAATCAGATAATCACATCAAGTCAAGCCACCCATAGTGCTTGTTGGAGCTCGCCCCAGCGGGAGTGGCATGAAAGATGACTCCTCGCTATGAGGTTTGGAACAAGACTGATCTTTATTGTCAGCTGTTGCCTGCGAGGGGCGGCGCGCGGCAGCAGCACGTGGGTGAGAGGGCAGTAGGATCTGCCCTTTCTTCGCCCTTGCCCGAATGGGACAGGTGTGTTACCGGTGAAGCAAGCACAAGGGACAGGTGTCTGCGGGGGACGGGACACGCGCAGTAGACTAAAGATAGACCAACACATGGCCCAATGTTAGCAGTGTAACAACGCTTCATGCTATGCGACCGAGCAGAATTGGCGCCTCGGTGTACCTAGAAATTCCGCTAGCAAAGTCACCAAACGCCGAACAGAACAGCACTTGCAAACTCTGTAGCGCGTGTTGCGTCAGGATATCAGTGGTTCTTTTCTGGTTGTATTAGAGATCTTTTTGTGTGCCATGCTTCGATGTGTTAGTTCGGGACAATTCTACTAAGTCGCGAGAGATTGTGAGAACTATAAGCAGTCTCAGATGCCTCAGATTGGACGTCATTGTGGACTCTGTGGCCATTTTAGATTAAATCGTCTTGCCTCCTTGAGGCAAGACGATTAAAACGAACCCCCTTGAGGCAAGACGAGTCTCCACAGTGATAATGATGTTCTTGCTGCAACCGTGAAGCTCGATGGCAGGGCTGCACGACGAGTAGCAGTAGTGCTGCTACAGTCTGGCCTACAAACAAGAAGCGAGTCGAGGTCGCGTCGCGTGATGAAATTCCAACAGAATTCGTTACGTGCTCTCGTAAAGCACGCACACGAATGTACTTACGTAGTGAATGGGTAATCGCTGTCGTAGATGCGCACTTCTTGTCTAAGTTTCCTCTTACCTTAAGAAGCGGTTCACTGAGCAATGCTTCTAGTCGATGGAGGTCGTTAACCAAAGACCACACCAGCAAACACGCAAGAATGATGTGCTCTTTTAAATATAAACAGATTTCTGAATTTCCTAGTACAACTAAGGCGAGTACTTTTCATGTAAGGAACTGTCAAGTGAGTGTGTCATACATGAATGGATAAATAAACGTTTATTATGAGCAGAGCAGAGATGCTCCTCCTCTGGTGGATGGTCTCAGTGCAGGAAGCCATGCGCCGTACTAGCCACGCGAGCCCTGGCGATCAGAAGACTAGCCCTGGCGATCAGTGCACGCTAAGGAATCCTGGGTGGCCAAAATTTCCGGAGCCCTCCACTACGGATTTTCTCTCCTTTCTGTCTCTAACATTCCTTTTCCCCTTCCCCCTCGGACGCTTAGCCGTTCTCCTACATGGGCTGCAGAAATTAGCGTCCTTCACTTAACCGAACCACAATTAATCATCTTCACAAAACTTGTACGTGCTGTGGTAGCTGGTCAAGCACATCGCGTGGGATCTCGTGCAGGAGAGAAAGGTATTGGAATGCAGCCTTCTCCAGACGATGTTGTCTTCCTTGCTTAGCTTGAGATGACCTGGTGGGTAACATCTACTACCGGGCCTGTGGTATGCTTTGATGCAAGAGAACCTTGTAGGTACGGCTTCACCTATAACTTGTCCTTGGTTGACTGACGAAAGGGTTGTTTGTTCGTCTTCTGCACAACGTGCCCGGTGAGTGAGGAGTGAGCTCTCAGGTGGTGTGTCATTGTGCAATTCCGTTGCCCCTGAGGCATATATACGTGGTCTGGCGTACGGACAAATGCGCACACGGTGGGTTCCCGCGCGCCTTTTAAGGATGGTATTGTGTTCTCTTCTTGAGCCGCCCCAGCAGGTCATGCCTGCACGCATTCTGTCAGCCCGAAATTATCACGGTCCCGTCTAGCTCCTGCGCCGTCCTGCTTGCTGTACGACGGCTGCCACCTCCGCCTCTTCCGTTGTGTTTGCCTTGGTTTTTGCCGCGTTGAGCGTCCTGTCTTCACTGTCCACCACGCTGAGGACGTATGCGTTCCTTCCCTGGTATTTTTACCGCATCCACGTATTGCAAATTCTCTTTAATGTTGGTGCTGACTCGCCTTGAGTGGTATCTGGAGCACTATGACATATACCCTGATGTTATGGCTGGTTTTCGGCGCGGACGGTCTTCTATGCCCCGCCACGGTGGTCTAGTGGTTATGGCACTCGGCTGCAGATCCGAAGGTCGCGGGATCGAATCCCGGCCGCGGCGGCTGCATTTCGATGGAGGCGAAATGTTGAGGCCCGTGTGCTGTGCGATGTCAGTGCACGTTAAAGAACCCCAGGTGGTCGAAATTTCCGGAGCCCTCCACTACGGCGTCTCTCATAATCAGAACTGGTTTTGGGACGTTAAACCCCACAAATCAATCAATCAATCATCAGTCTTCTATTGATAACGTTGTAGATCTTATCTGATCTGTACAACAGGAAAAAAGCCTTAAGAGATTATACGCAGCAATATTTTTGGACGTAAAAGGCGCATACGACAATGTATTGCATGGAGCCATACTGGATGTATTGGGCAATGTTGGACTAGGTGGCCGTGTCTACAAATGGATCTACAGCTATTTAGAGGACAGAACCTTCTTCGTACAAACAGAGGATGGTACCACAACGCACCATAGTACCTGTCGCGGCGTGCCACAGGGCGGAGTCCTGAGCCCCACACTTTTCAACCTCGTACTCCTCGGCCTCGTCGACGCACTCCCACGGTCTGTCCATCTTTCTATATATGCAGACGACATTTGCATCTGGGCGTCTGGGGTGACGCGTATGCACGTACGGGCCCGGCTACAGAGCGCGACCACAATAACCTCGAATTACCTTCATGAAAGGGGACTCGAACTGTCATCCGAGAAGTGCTCGTTAGTTGCTTTCACACGCAAGGAAATGGGGCACTACGTAATTAGAATTAACGGACAGGCTGTTAAGTGCGAGAAGACCCACCGATTCCTGGGAGTAATAATCGACCGCGACCTGTCTTGGAGCCCTCACATCTCCTATATGACAAGGAAGCTGACCAATATCACCCACGTGCTCAGGTTCCTTGCGGGAAAATCGTGGGGTGTATCTGTACGAGCGATGCTCCAGCTTTACACCGCGTTGTTCCTTGGATGCATGCGGTACAGCCTACCAGTGCTGGGCGGAACACGTAAAACTAACGTGCGCGTTCTCCAGTCGCTTCAAGCCCAAGCTTTGAGAATATGCCTTGGACTGCCGAAATGTGCATCTACAGCAGCGACTGTAGTCGTCGCACGTGATCACCCAAACATAACATACCTTCGTGTGGATGCCCTACGAGTACACAAAAGGCATCTCGCTCGAATTCCATCGCACCACCTAGCCTCTCTTCCCGTTTCTAGGCCAGACTCCGAATTCAGCGCCATTATTGCTGCTCATCGTGCAGTCCTACCATCGA
>CM023482.1:71811300-71916300 GCA_013339685.2 Hyalomma asiaticum | reverse complement strand
GGTGACGAAAGTTATGTGAGAAGAAATGACATTTTATTCTCGGGCATTGCGCCGAAAGAATGAACGTTGATGGGTGTGGAATGGTTACGTTGCAGCTAACGGAATTACGATGCATGTGGAGAGAGAAGCGACGCGCTGGAATGATGCTTTTGTTACGTGGTGACAGTGAATAAAAAGATAAGCCCAGAAAATTAAAATTAGCTGGGCACTTTTGCGGCTAGAGGAGAGTGAGGGATAATAAAAGCGGGTTATTAGAACGCAACACCATGGTGTTATAGAAGTAGTCAGAAAGAATGAATCTAGCAGCTTGGTCCTTGACTGATTAGACGGAACTGATAGTATTAACTTCATGGATGCCATAAATCGCTGAGACATATTCCATATTAGATTGTATTAAGGTTTTGTATGCGAGTAGTTTGGTTAAGGGGGATGCTGAAGACAGGTTACGGCGTAAGTAACCTAATAAGCGATTGCAGGCAAGAGTCAACTAACCGATGTGGTAGGTGCAAGATAAGTCATCGCGTATATGCACTCCTAGATAGTTATATGACGCGCAATGAATTAAGGTGTAGTTATTACCAAGAGTAGGAATGCATTGGATAGTAAAGACGAAGACGAAACTATACGTGGCAGCACTCACTCACGTTGAGGGCCATGCGCCGTTTTCTGCGCCATGCCTGATTTTGGAGGTGGTTTTATTGGAGAACTGAGCAGTCTAATGGATTTGTTATTGGTAGGTACAAAGACACAATCGTCCACAGAAATGCGCATATTAGATGATACGTTAAGCGGGAGGTCATTGTTATATATCACAAAAAGGGGCCGACGAAAGACCATAGCTTTGGGACGCACCACATAGAGGGAGAGATATGGACGAGGAGACAGAGTTGACGGGAAAAAAAAGTTGAAGGCGATCTGTTTGAAACTCGTGCATTCAATTACCGACCTCACAGTGAAAGTTGACTAAGTGCGACAGTTTATGCAGGGGAAGGATATGCGGCACTTTATCGGAAGCTTTATCGAAGTTAATGAAGATGATTCAATACAAAGCGTATTAGTAATGGTGTATAGTTTTAGTGGATGGTTGTATGTGACTAAGGTGCTCAACCGGAGCCTAAGAAGGCTTTCTTATTGACTATAGTAATTGATTATATTTATTTAAGAGGCCAATAGCACACTGTAGCACCACGAGAGGGGCCATTCGTAGCTACTCTGCAAAACAGAAATCAGAAAATGCCGTTTGGAATGCAAGCAAACCTAAAGCTTACACGACTAATGTCGTACCAGCTCCTATTCGAGCCCACGACCATTCCAAAACATACGTGTAGCCCCTTTTGAGTGAGTGCAACACCACTGACATAGCTTTACTTTAAAAATAAACAGCTAGAAGAACACCATTTGGAACAAAGATCTTGAAGCCGACGGAAATTGTAGCCCTAGCCCGGCGGCTGTCAAGCCAGACACCTTTGGATTATTGACAGCGAAGCCGTTTCAGGACGCCGACGCTGACTGAGGCCTAAAGTCTCGCAGCCTAGCGCCGAAACATCTCTTAGGGGAACATTAGGAGCATCTGCGTTAAGTACACGTAGAAATATTATTCTTGTAAAAACAATAATCAAATGTAAACGTTGCCGTAAACATGGCTTTAATAATTATAACTACTCAATTTTACGAGCCAAGACAACTCTATGGCATGGTCCACAGCGCAGAAAAGACGAGGATGGAGACAAGAAGACACAACGCACGGCGCTTGTGTTGTGTCTTCTTGTCTCCATTCCTCGTTTTTTTTTTTTTTTTTCTGCGCTGTGCACCATGCCGTTTTCGAATCACCAACTCGCCCAAGCTACCACTTTATCAAGACCACTATAGGATTAGGAGGCTCGCTGCAGTAAAGGACTCCGGAAATTTTGACAACCAGGTGTTCCTTAACGTGCACTGATAACGCACACGGCAAGCACATCTATTATTTTCGCCTCCAACGAAAATGCGACCGCGGCGGCCTGTTCAATATTAGGCACTACAAGGAAAAGCGTCCCATATGTGACTGCGTTAAGGGGCAGGTATCCATGAGTCCACGCATTATACATATAATAGGGCGTGAACAAGAGCGTCGGTGCTGAAGAGTTTAGCAGGACGGGACTGACATATTATGCCAGCGGAAGAGAACGAAACAGACTACAGCCCACAACCCTGCAGTCCGTGCTGAACAACGGCGCTTTTGCTTTTCTCCTTCTCTTAAGCTTCCTTAATAGTCTCCACTCAACTGCACTGATTTAAACAGGGAAAGGAAGCTGCTCTGCGGCATACTGGATTCCATCTGTTTGTTATGCAGGGTCTGGACGTTTGGACAACGTAGTCTCTTCAACGGTTGCAGAGAGTGCTGCTATTGCTGCTGCACTACGCAAACTGAAGAATGGACCCATAAAAAAAGCCGTTATTCTCTCAGACTCTAAGTCGGCAATTGAACAACTCTCTCGTGGAACTCCTCGAAACAAGTTCTGCCGACAATCATTGGTATCACTGAAAAAAGCGGCAAAAAAAGGAATTAGGAGAACTTTCCAGTGGATACCTTCGCATGTTGTATCAACGGCAACGAAGAGCAGATGCCCTGGCCAACGCAGCGATTTCAAGACAACCGACGATAAGAGCTCCTGTTAATCAGATATTAGCAAAACAATCAATTCGTGATCATTTCCGTTCTTTGTAGATGCCATCACACCAGCCTTGTGTGGCAAAAGGACTTAGCCGCAGCGAATCAACTCTGCTGTACCGAGTCAGAACGGGGTCAGCATGCACTCCCGCATGCTGACCCCGGCGCTGCTTCTCCATTCTGCACGGAGTGCAATGAACTGGGAGACATTGACCACTACATCTAGTCCTGCAAGCGCTTTTGCACCGAGAGAAAATCACTCATGGACAACATGCATAAAAGAGGGTTTCCACATGCGAGCACCGAACAAATTATACATCCGGAAGGTACACGGACGCTTCGCAGGAAGATGTCGGCCCTGCTATTAACACTTCTCCAAGAGGGAGGATTGAGTGACTCGTGGTGACTAATGCGACATGGACAGAGACGCTCGGGCGGAGCGATTGCCGGCCAGGTCTGCCAGGCTAACACCGCCTGTAGCCACAACATCACTATCACTATCACTACGGAAAGGAACTTACCGAAGCATACGCTTTCGCAAAAATCAATCAAGTGATTTCGGCAGTGAACACGCAGTACAGGCAGAGCTCACAGGTACCTGCAAGTCCGGTCAAATCACAAACATTTATGTTCACAAATTTGGGCTGCAAAAGCAAATCTCTTTGTAGCTGTACGCGTTCTCATTGTGTTTGGTTGCAAAAAACAAAAAAATCGCAGATATCAAAACGGTGCCAGAGCAATCTCTAGTGCTTGTCACAAACTAATGGGGGAAAAGAACGCGCATGCGCAGACCACGAAGCAGAAAGAACGGTGAGAAGCAGGTACAGTAACTTCGAACACACCCGACAACAAAGAAGACCGCGTTCAGGACACGGCATCGGTGAGAGATTATGGGGCGTCTATCATTGGTGGTGTGCGACACTGTTTTGGCCGACTGCTGCCAGCGCACTCATCTATACATTCATCGACTCTGGCGGCACCGCGTACCGGGGCTGTGGCGCGATGACCATTTCGCTATTTATTACAGAGTGAGGAGGAGCCTTCATAACATTCAATAATAAAGCTCTGCTAAAAAGAGCAAAAGACAAAACAGGCTGTCGTGCTGTCTTAGGGAGCAGTGCATATAACATGGGTGGACGAAACGTCAGGGACTCTGGAATACAGTATCAATACGATACGCACAAACAAAGCTACAAAAATGAAGGCAACAACCAAGTAACGGAAAACGTGGGGTGTACCCAAGGAGGTTTAAAATTAATTTTTTTTTTAAATCTCCTTGGATGTACCATCCGTCGCAGGTATTGAAAAGGCTGCAGAACAAATGAACGAGGGATAAGTTATAGCTGTCTGTCGGAAACTGCAATATTAAATCCAGTTGCTCAAAGCCATATTGTTCTCTCAATCATTGCGGACCAAGGGCATTACCATTGGCGGGCCTTCTACATGTTTTGTTAGCTTAGTTAGCCGCCCCTCATCTCACTTGCTATACGTCATACTTGCAAGTGAAAAGATGCGCCACATCTGATGTCGTGGCCCTCAGCGGCGCTGTCTGACACTATAAAGGGCGAACATTCTGGTGCGCGTGGACGACTGTGTTACATCCCGAAAACGCGCTAACTTTGCACGGTCCGCACATATAAACGGTACGGAGCTTCCAGTCTACCGCGCAACAACATCAAAGCATCGTATCATTTCTGCCTTGCATAATTTCCACTCTTAAAATCCCATGATTACACGTATATACGTTGCTCAGGTGCCTACCGCCTTGTCTCAAGATTATTATTATTATTATTATTATTATTATTATTATTATTATTATTATTATTGCATACTTTGTTAGGTGATTTCACCGCAGACTGGTACACGGTGTAGAGCAAATTACGGATGCATACAGGTAGTTAATGCGAGTTAAAAGTATATATGCGGTAGATACAAATAGTAAAGGGTGAGAATAAAAAATTACGCCCGCATCTTCCCACGGGGGGAACTCGAGTAAATGCGTCGCAGAGTGGTGGGGGTATCGCGTGAATGTTGCGTAATTGGGTATGGTTTGGGAATGCTTAATTGTTATTTCGTCTTTATTATTCTTGAGCAAAGCGTCAAGTCAAGCGAAAGCCAAGTAAAGACGCCCTTGACTGAATTCCGAACGCGCGCTCCGCCGCTTATATACACACCGCCCGCGTTCGAGGGAGAGGAGTACGGGGGAGAGGTCCGCACCCCCACTGCGCATGCTCGGCTTGCTGAACGCCCGCCTGGAGCGAGTTTTGCGGGTGTCTTCCTGGGCCGGCACGAGACGAGCCGGGCATCCGCAGGGGGGGTGTGGACGGCGCCGGCGCCGCCGACGCCGAAGCGCGACATCGTGCGACTAAGAAATGCTCCGCATTTAAAAAAGGGGATGCAATAATAGCTGCGGCATTGCATTCTGATTTACCGATTACGAATTGGTGAACTCATAGTGGATACGGGTTACAGAATAAAAGGGTACAGAAGACATAGATACCTTAAAGCTTCACGTCCTGCGTCTATAATTTATCGACACGCACTATTTATCGACACGTTCTTTATAGCACAATTTATCGAAGGGGCACACTGTGCACCAACTTTTATAGTGCAGAGCGCCTGAACAGGCAAGGTATGGGAGTATTATCGTGTCTGCCGGATTTTACCACGCTTCGGCAAATTATAGGCAGGTAGTAACCGAAAGTTCATGGCGATAAGTGCTCAAACACAGCACCGGACAGAGCAGTGAGACACAAACGAGCGCAGACTGAAACTGAAGTTTATTGAAACTGTATATAAGTACACAAAGATGAGGGAAAGCAAACAAGCGAAAATTAAACAAGATAAACAGGCATGAATAGCTTATGTGCCATCAATGTATGAAAGTTCACATTCTAAGAGCCATATTGACGGTTAATTGACGCGTATTGCACTCTTTTTTTTTCTTGATAAGGAACGCCTCAGCTATTTCCCTTGTTGGTCGGTCACGATGATATTAAAAAACCGAGGTGCGTGGAAATTCCGGAAAACACCCACACCTTCACAGTGCGCGGACAGGTGCAACCCAGGAGCCGACGAAAGAGCATTATGGTGTTCCTGCAAACGTACATTGATGCAACGCTTTGTCTGCCGAACGTACTTCAGGACAATCTGGAAGTCCTGCAGGCATTCCAAGTCGTACGACGTAAAACCTGTGAACCATGCTGACGGATACTCCAGAGCCAGATGCTCCGCCGGGGACTTGATATATCAGCCGACAAGACGACAACCGCTTCAGGCAAAAAAAAAAAAAAAACAACTGTGCGTGCATAAATACTTGATTGTTCTCTCACATGTAGTACCTCACGTGGAAGAGTATAAGGAGAGTTAAAAAATGACACACAGCTACCACGCATAAAGCTGGGGTCATGTGTCTCACGTAACGTACAACCTTACCAATCCTACATACGGTGATGCTAAAGAGGGCATAGGGGAAAGTAATTGTCGTATTTCTTGCTGTAGTGCACTAGTTGTCACATAAAAATGGAAAAGAATTCGAGTGGGCGGGAAAGAAAACAGACACCTGTCGTTGTTACGGACTGAACCCATCCGACCTTCGGATAACGCGTCCGGTGCTCTACTAAATAAGGTACGGTGGCGGTCGTACCCCTGTCCACTTTACTGTGTATTTATGTACATTTATTCTTATTCTTATTCTTTTATGATCGGAATGGCCGACAGCCCTCTTTGTGACACCTGTCGACGTGAAGAGACGCTTCAACACATCATATGCGACTGTCCTCGCTATGACATACAGAGGCAATCATTGGCGTCCACTCTTGCTCCCCTTGGCCTGCGACGGATGTCAGTTGATGCCATTCTGGAATGTCGACCACACAAGACATTGCAACTGAAGGTGACAAAGGCACTGCTGCACTTTTTAAAGACGACGGACTTGCACAAGCGACTGTAACAGCGATGTGTGATGTCACGTACCATGCAGGTGCCACTGACTCTGACAATGTGCTATATGTGCGCCCTCTCTCTCTCTCTCTCTCTCTCTCTCTCTCTCTCTCTCTCTCTCTCTCTCTCTCTTCTTTCACCTTTCAATCTCCCCCGTCCCCTTCCCCTCGTGCAGGATAGCATACCGGTTGTCCTTCACTGGTTAACCTCCCTGCCTTTCCCTCTCTATTTTTTTCCTTCCTTCCTTCCTGGAATTGTGAGTCAACGCTACTCGAAGCCATAGCAGCGTGTGCGTAACCAAGGAGGTTGTGTGGAATAATCCTATTAGCCAGAAGGCATCGCGAGTATGTAATCAGTTGGTAGAGCATTGGACGCGTTATTCGAAGGTCGTAGGTTTGGTCCCTATAGAGACGGCAGGTACAGGTCTCAGCGAATAAAGTGCGATACTCGAAGCGCAGGGCTGCCGATGCTTTCTGCGTCATAGCTCTGCGTTGGGGACACCCAGCTCGTTCGTTGTGGCACTCACTGAAAGCGCGATACTTTGGAAGCACTGTGATTCAGTTGTGATTCACTCTCTATGGCCACCAAGCGCACTACTGTAGCACCAAATACACTAATTCACGTCGTCCGAGCACCGGGTTTCTATCGGTGAGCATTGTACGTTTTCTCGTACACTTTAATCCGTTACCATTTTTTATTACAGTTACTAAACTACAAATAAAAGCTGCAAATAATTTCCCCTATGCCTTGCTCAACATAATCATCTGTTGAATTGATTAGGCCTTGTCCAATAAAGTAATGAGCCTGTGATATGCTCTCCTTTCGTTAGCGCGTAAGGTACGCAACACTTCAGCACGTCCACCACGAAGGAGACAAGTGTAAGGCTAAGTTTGCTGATTCACTAATGTAAATGACGCACTGCGACAACACAGAGAACCATGTATGTAAAACTCCACAGCACTATATAACTCTTTTGTACTGACACGTGCGGTTGTTTGCGTTTGTTTAAGGAGAACGCCGTTATCACTTTCATGTGGCAAGCGCTCTTGTTTTGATTGTTTGTGGGGAGCACCGTTATTACTTTCTGTTACGCGCAACGCAAGCCGAGTTTACCTTGCATGCCGGTTCGGGAACCGTGTCGACCATTCTTGAAACTTCGCATGCCTGTCGCGCAAATTTGAGTGGCTTCTGGAATTTCAGAGATAATTCGAGAAGGCGTTATGGTGTGTGTATAAAAGCCGACGCATTACGCCGCTTGTCAGTCTTTCCGTCGACCGACGACTGTTCACGCCGCTATTGCTGTGCATTGTCGTTGGCTTTGTTTGCTGAGCACGAGTTCCCCCAATAAACAGTTCGCCTGAGATCGTCTTGAGTTCTGCGTGCTTCATCTTGAGTGCTGCGTGCGTCACGACCACGTGACATCTGGTGGAAGTGCTTCTCGGTCCATGTACCGCACGCCCCCGTCCAGCCGTGAGCCAAGTCCACGCCGCCAGGAAGACGAATCCGATCCAGTCCTCCGAGCTAGCCGCAGACAGCAAAGGCTCCCGCCAGAATAGCAGCCGCTTCACGACAAGGATAAGAAGACAAGGGCTGCAATGAAACCAGCATCCACGATGACGGAAGCAGAGTCTCCAGCAACCGTGGTCGTGCACCAACCCAAAGAGCCGCCTACCTTCCGCGGATCGTCATACGGGGACCCGGAAAACTGACTGGACATCTACGACCGCGTCGCAGCCCTTAACAAGTGGGACCACAACGATAAGCTGTGCCATGTATATTGCTACTTGGAAGACGCCGCAAGGCAGGCAGGCAGGCACAGAACTTTATTTTTGTCCTGAGGAACTGCAGTTGGACGTCCCCTTTTAGGGGGATCCTGTAGCAGTTGCGGGCCGCTCCCACGCAGGGACAGGAAGACCGTGGCCCTCCGCCCTCTCGCAGGCTCTCTGGACAGCCCGAAGTTGAACCGAAAGGTCGCCGCTTCTCAGGGCTCCCTCCCAGTCCTCTTCTTTGCTGAACTCTGTGTCACGTAACGCAGGACATTGCCAGAGCATGTGAGCTAGTGAGCAGTAAGCCTCTCCGCAGTTCGGACAATGCGGTTCAACATTGGGCGAGAAGTTACTAAACCTGCCTCGCGAAGGGAAAGACCCCGTTTGGAGCATCCTGAAGGCCGAAGACTGCGGACGAGTGAGTTTAGGGTGAGGAAGTGGAAAGACCCTCCGAGAGAGATGATAATGAGTCACGATCTCGTGAAAAGTGAGGAGCGGGTCCCTGTACCTGCCGGCATCCCCGCCCGCGAATTCGCCGGGACCGCCGCGGTGAGTGAAACCTCGCGCACGGTCATGGGCAAACTCATTGGCGTTGGGGACATCGGGGTGTACGTTGGCCCCCATGTGGGCCGGGAACCATGTTATGGTGTGAAACCCGGCAGCCCCCTCGCTGCCGAGGATAGCTGCTGCCTCCCGCGAGATCGAGCCCTAGGCGAAAGCTCTGGCAGCGGACCGCGAGTCCGTGAAGACATTTGGACGCGATACGTCCTTCATTGCTACAGCAATGGCAATTTGCTCAGCAATCGTTGCCGAAACGTCTCTAACCGACGCAGCACATAGGAGCTTGCCACTATGGTCGACTGAGACCACTGCAAAGCGATCAGAACGCCCGTACTGTGCTGCATCGACAAACGTAGCGAGGTCCGGGCTGTCTGCAACTGACTTCAATAAGGAACGGGCCCGAGCTATGCGGCGTCCTACATTGTACTGCGGGTGGACATTCCTGGGAAGTGGAGCTACGGCAAATGTACCTCTGATAGAAGACGGTAGAGTCACTTTACGTTCGCGAATCTGTGTAAGACCGCAGCCAATGGACTCCAGGATACGTCTACCGGCCTGCGAGGACGACAGGCGCACTACCTGAGCCATTTTCTGCGCCTCGATCACCTCCGAGAGGGAGTTATGCATGCCCAGTTGTATGAGCTTTTCGGTGCTCGTGCTGAGAGGCAACCCTAGAACTCGCTTTATACTCGTGCGCATTAGTGCGTCGATTTTTGCCTCTTCCCTTTTGGACCAGTGCAGCGCCGAAGCGACGTAATTAATGTGGCTCATGAGAAACGCATGGTAGAGCCGAAGGAGATTGCTCTCGCTCAGCCCGCCCCTGCGGTTCGAGACCCTGAGTATGAGCCTAAGCATGTTCTCCGTCTTGGAAGTGATGCGAGCAAGGACGCCGCAAGGAGTTGGTTCGAGAACCGAGAGTCAACGCTTCGAACCTGGGACAACTTCCGCGCTGCTTTCCTGCAACCAAGCGTCGTGCGTATGGAAAGAGCCGCATCACTGCTGGAGACTCGGATGCACCTCCCGAATGAAAACGTAACAATCTTTACGGAGGAGATGACGCGACTTTTCCGCCACGCCGACATGTCCGAGGAGAAGAAGGTTCGCCTCTCATGCGAGGAGTGAAGCAGGAGCTCTTCGCCGGGCTACTAAAAAAAACCCCGAAGACGGCCCAAGAGTTCCTTTCCGAGGCGAAGACCATGGAGAAGACCCTTGAAATGCGCACCCGCCAATAAAATCGGCGCATGATTCTTGAAAGTCGGACAACTCACAATTTTTCGCGCTGACAGCTCGTAGAACGCAATCAGGGACATGTCGAAAGTACATCTTGCGACTTGCATTATTTAGTTTAGCAGCTTCGTCAACTGAATTACACAGAATTCTACAGAGAGAGAGAAAGAAAACTTTAATCCACAAATAGGTCCGGCGATTGTGTCGGGGTAGGGCCACAAGCGCCCCAGCCTGACGGCGGTTTGGAGATCTACAAGTATAACAGATATTTCCTTATGAACAACCCGAGCCTCCATATTGCCATTGTGCGGACAACCAGTCAAGCATCAGCGTATATTGCTATATAGGTCAGTTATAGGCAGTGCGGACGCTCAGACCGTTGAATATAACCTGATGCTTCTGTCTCGTCTAAGCATGGCTCCTTTCACCACTCTTGCCCACATGTACTCTTCCAAAGATAAATAACTGAACAAGGTTGTCAAGGATTGTCATGATCTATGCCTTTTGTGTGGCAGCGGCAAGCTGAATTGCACGTTCTTACAGATAATTCACCAAGGGCGAGATCGGAGATCGTTGTTTGCGAATGCGTTTGGTTTTGTTCGCTTTTCATTGAACAGCGAGACGCGGCCATGTTTCTGCATGAACACGTTTTATCTGTAGCTCATGCGTATGAACTCACGAAAAAAGGAATTTGTTATAAAACGTCCTTATCCATTCCAAGAGGATAAACATTTCGTATTGTAGAGTATTGTCGGCGAAAAGACAACAAAACATGCTCACTCTTTAGGATGTTCACCGCTTGCCCTTTGGCTATTCTCACCCTCCCTTTCTCCCATATTTCATGCATAACCCTTTCGCAAAAACGGCACCCACTCAGACAAGAGGGGAATGACCAATCCTGGAAGCCTCCGGAGCACTCAGTCGTGCAGAACCCGCAAGGCGCACGAGAGCCGAGGCACCACTCCGCGACGTTGCAGCGAGCGAACGCGTTCTGCTTCGAACAAAGATCTCCGATCGCGCCCCAAGTAACACGCAATACTGAAAAGAAAACAAAAATAAGGTGGCTCAACTGGCACCTGTTTACCTTCCCTGCTAACAACGCCATGAAAAACGACCTCTCTCAGCGATGCAGGCGCCGACATAGACAGACGCACATGTTGTTTGTTGATCAGTATAACCGTGAGATCTGGTGTCATGTGCGTCGTTTTTCAAAACCTGCAGACAGAGCTGTCGAGTCAGAGTTTTGCTTCGAAAAAAAAAAAGAGCTAGGTAAAGGTACTCGCATTCTTCATGCAGGACAAAGCCATATTTATACACGCCATTCTTTTGATAGATGATGGAGCAATACGAAGCGACAATGCATTAATATTGCTCAAAATAAATTCGAGTTAGTAGTGTCCGCCGTGCGTCTTTTTATGGCTCTGGTGGAGTCAGTGAAACGAGAGAAGTTGAGCGAAGTTGAAAGAGTGAGCTTTTTTAGTTTGCTGTTGAATATTTTGTTGAACAGACAGCGCTGCCCGCATGAAGAAGGAAGGCAAAGGAAGCACTGACAGAGTTATCGTTCAAGGATGCCGGACGGACGGAGTACCGGAATTCGAAAGATTCAAGGGTGTTTACGAAATATTTCGACACTGTAAATTAGTTGTACATGAATCTTTCAAAAATGGACGTCTGAAAAATATTGCAAGGCCAAAAAACTTGTCGTTGGCTCTCGCCTAAAAAAATCTGCAGGTTATTGGGATTCTCACCACTGCGTTTCGAGCTTTACGGCAGCTATATTTCGAAACAGTGGCAAACAATGTACTCCTAAATTCCGAGCAATTTATTTAGAAACGTATTCTTATAAAATCTTGGCTCTATGCGAAAACGACATATTTGTTCATTGAATTCACCGCGTCCATGCGATGACTAAGCTTGCGCCTAATGAGTATGCAGTATTTGTTAAAGTAGAAAACGAAGTGTGTTAGCTCATTGAATTGATATGACTTATGCTGCGAATAAATGACGAAGGACAACACCACATGGATTGCACGGATTCTGAACATTGGCAACGTCGACGCGCTGAGGAACTGAAACACTAAGTCCACCTATGACGAGTACGTGTTGTTCTGCCTTGGACAGGCAGTTTGTTAACGCTATATATTTATTTTTTTAAAGAGAACAATACAAGCAACTGTTACAGTTCTGTTCGGTCGTCTCCTGTGATTGCAAATTCTTTAAATGCGGCACTGGTTTACATTTCTAATACTCGCTAGTCGCACTCGTCACTGTACTTTGGAATCACTTGAGCACGCAGAATTTTACGTTAGTCTAGAGCAATGCCAGCTCATCTAAGCTTCAGCTTTTACAGTAATTCAATGACCTCCATTCTGAAAAGCAATATCTGGATGGCTATTCAAGGGTAAAAAGATCGTTAAAATGTCTATGTTTCTATGTCGCAGCGCATTCAAACTGGGTCGTCATTGGGAACGTTACTGTTGACTCTTAAAGCCCTGGGCTCGAACTCACAAAAGACAGTCTCGCGCTAAATGTGCTCGAGTACGAACTTGGCAGCCAACATTGATGCTCGACGTGTAGTTAGCAACACCTACCAGTCCATGTCAAAAAGGACTCGCGAAAGAGAAGCCTCGCACTTAGCGGCTGAGTGGCAACATTCCGACAAACGTTGAGTCACGTAAGATGCGATTGCTTCTCAAGCAGACCAGAATATAAAAAAAGTTCGATGGGCGTCGCCACTTTTAATCACAATTTCTAGGGTATCACGTCATAAAACCACGATGTGATTATGAGAGACGCCGTAGTGCAGGGCTCCCGATATTTCTACCGCCTATATTTCTTTAAGGTGCAGTGACACCGCTAGGTACACGCGCCTCAACATTTCGCCTCCATCGAATTGCAGCCGCCGAGGCCGGGGTACCATACCGCGACCTCCACATCAGCAACCGAATCCCATTGACACTAGATCACAGTGCCGGGGCGTCGCCAGTTTTGTCAGGCGACTAAGCATTTTGAATAGCCCCTATACAGCGCTGACATTCACTCTATTTGCTACCCTCTGTGGTGACTTCACAGCTCTCACGCTGCGCTCCTAAGGAAAAGAGCAATTCGATGTGATCGCATTTCAACGCGTATGCATTGCAAATACGCCAGAGTGCCTTGACTTGTAGGCAACGTTAAAGAAACCTAGGTAGTCAAAATTAAGCCACTATCCCCTGCCACATCGTGCCTCATCATTACGTCACGACGTGCACACAAACGATGTCCGTAATTTAAATAATTGTCGTACTTATTACGTTTCCCACGTGTCTACAGAATCCTATTATCTAGGTACAGGCCAAAAGCACCCAACCTTTGAGCACCAGGGCCAATTTTCCAGGAAGCAGGGTGCTCCTAAAACAGATTCAGTAATAGGCTTTACGTTCATTTAGGACTTGAACATTTCATTATTTTATTTGCAGGATTGATGCGGTCTCTCTCCCATTCTTCCAGCAGCGGCAACTGGTTTTGGTTAAGAGAATCTACATGGCACTACTAGAATATGCTGATGAACTCACCAGGCCGATTTAATGATGAAGAGTTGCGGAAGGCTGCGCTCGTCTGCACGTCAGAAATGGCCCTCCTATTTCGTCATGGTCGTTCCAGTTTTTCGCGTCAGATCGCCCGCACGAAATTTCGGCGCTGCAACGTGACCCATAGTGTAGTCAAATTAGAGCCGGTGGAAGAGTTGTTTCGCAGAGCGTAATGGACAATTTGCTTTTCTTACTGATGAACACAGTGCGGTCTCGAAACTCTCCAGGGATCTCACTCGTAATGGAACTGTGGCGTGCTGTCTGGCAACTGGAAACTACGTCTGCGCAAGTTCGCCTTTTATGCTCCATATTGCTGAAACACTTGCCGCCATGAAGCTAAATATAAAAACAATCAGGAGATAGGATTTTTGGTGCAGTTCGTAGAATGACTTTTCTTTTTTTCTTTTTTTGCTCAAAGAAGCACGCGAGCTCATTCATTTATTGCGCTATTGTAACATGAAATAATTGTAGTAGTGGAGTGTCTTTTGTGCTCATAGGTGTTGCTTTCAAGCTGTTCATTTGAGCCGGCTGGTAAGTCTCGTCAAATGAGGAAATGTTGAGCAGTGCCAACAAAAGGTTGATATATGCTTGCTCGATACCTGGACAGCTGCGTGCATAGTAAACGGCGTAGCTATTGTCAGTCATATGAAGAACTGTAATAAGCGGGTCCTACGTTCACGGACATCTACATCTAGGATGTCTGTTATCCCATAACATCATGGCGCATTCTCCAGCCTTACGAAAGCCCCAGCTAACGCCTTAATTCAGGGACGCTGAAGTTAAAGTGACCCCGCTGATTTTGTACAAATGCATCGCGCCGGTAGCGAAATTCCTTCTGGCCATTAGCAGACCGGCACCAGCGTTGTGTTAGTTGTTTAATTTACTATCAAGTTTTAAATATGCGCATCGTTCAAGGAGACGAGACTCAACCTGAACAGTTATTTGTGGTGTTTTATGACCGAAAACCACGCCGTAGTGGAGGGCTCCGGAAATTTCGACCACTTGTGGTTCTGTTACGTGCACTGACAACGCACAACACACGGGCCTCAAGGTTTCGCCTCTATCGAAATGGAACCTCCACGGCCGGGATTCGATACCGCGACCTTCGGATCAGCAGGCGAGTGCCTTAGCCACAAAACACCGTGGTGGAGCTCTGAACAGTTTTCAACCACTCTCCTACCAACTGATTGTGCAATGGGCACGCAACGACTTGCTTTCCCGAATGACGCCTTGAGCACCGCGGAGAACAACCACCGGTATTGTTGCGGCGCCTGGCAGCGCACACTCGCGTCGTCGGAGCACTACTACTGCAGGTGATAGCACTACAGAGGCCGGCAGGCCACAGTAGTGCTAGCCGCTATGCCGAAGCCTATATGCACAGCGGCTGTCGTGGGATGCAAAACTGTCGCTAGCGTACACCCAGCAGCTAAGTTAGCTGATGAAGAAGGGCAGAGATAAAGCGACACAAAAATCATTATGGCTGACTTGGTGCAAGACGCTCCTTTTAAATCATGGTCAGAATGACTTGATAAGTACGTAGCTTAATCACTGACAACGCCAAGGGCCGTTTCAAGGACCCCTAAGAGTACTCCTCGGTACCACTCAGAAGATCGATGGAATATGCAAGCCGTTTAATTGAGAACAAAATCACAGCAGCCTTCCTGAAAGAACCATGTCCCTTGAAAAGCTTCGTGCACAGAGATGCGGGCACTTCTTTGTCAGAAGCGCGATTTTACTCGGATTTTCGATAAGTGCGCAGCAGCTAAAACATATGGCGTGAACAAGGCGCCCAAGAAACTTTTCTTACGCTTAGCATTACCGACTCGCGTTCTACACCTACACGTCCGCTTATCCCTTATCGGCAAAGTTTTTAATTACTGTCGTGTTTATATCTGTGCGTACGTACATTTTGTACATGCACCCGCGCGCATGTGCACAGGTGTGTGTGTGTGTGTGTGTGTGTGTGTGTGTGTGTGTGTGTGTGTGTGTGTGTGTGTGTGTGTGTGTGTGTGTGTGTGTGTGTGTGTGTGTGTGTGTGTGTGTGTGTGTGGATGAGCGATTAGGGCTCGAGCGTAGGGGTTTTTCAGCTTCCTCGAGCCGCGTTTCCCAACTACAGCATTTGGGCGTAAATCAGCGATCGCTCGTGCATTTCTTTACGTCGTCCAATGTTCAGCGCCCTTCAACTATTTGCCATTGCTTTGCGGATTGATGTGTTTTTTTTTTTGTTTGTATGCACACTGTAGTATAAGCTTAACAGGTAGGTTTCGGATATTCCATATCGTGAAGCGCTTGCAGGTACCTCTACCTGTTTAGAGAGACCACCTAGTTTGCTGTAGAGTGAGCTGTTGGACATTTTTGAAGCATTCTGACAATTCTAAGGCGTCAGAATGTTCGCGATACTCAAGATGAACTTTTCTTCCGGAAGAGGGTTTAGAAGGAAATGACGCTTCTTCATAAACACACACCCACACACTTTGATCTACAACCAGCCATCGTGTGCACTGTGTTACTCTTCGACAGCTGACTCAACTAACCCTCCTCCACATTCTTCGTCACGTGTTACTTGCTCCGTGATTCAGATGAAAATCCCTAACGGTACTTTGCTTTGTGTTATTAGCTTGATAAAATTTTCTTCTCTCATCCGAATGTACCTTCTGCATTCGGGAACAGCGCGGGAAATCTCAATAGAGCCAACACGGGCGCCTTTGAGAAAACTGAAAAAGAGAATTTCTTCATGGCGCACTTATTAACATCTCAAAGCACCCACTCCCCAGAAGGATGGACTGCTGGGAGAGTTCTGCGGCATACTCAAGCTGTGGTGCGCAATGCAGACACTGACAGAAAGGGATATACAGGAGATACAGGAGCTTTTGTGACAGTGTTCGTTTCACGCACCGCGGCTTGAGTATCCAGTCGGTGTTCCTAGTGATCGCTCTCTGTAAGTATTTCGTAATTCCTTCCATGCAATGTTTATATTGTTCATATATATAGCACTGTCCGTTCCAAAATGCCACATATATATGCTACTAAGCTAACCGCCTGCATGACTAAACTATAACACGTTCGTATTTCACTAAGGAGTGGGTCATTGCTTAAATGTAGTAGATTTTCTCCGCCTAAAAATATAACACGATCAATCGGAGAAAAGTATGCAAGAAAAAGTGGGAATTTAACTTAATAACATATTGAGCCTTTTAGAAAATTTTTAACAAACGTAAAATCGGTCAATATTCAATGAAAGCACACTGATTTGAGATTCTTTTGTTTCAAATGAGCGAAAGCTTTCCTGGAAGGCATCTACTAGATAAACAATAATGAGCATACTGTTCAGTAAGCTAAGGAATTTCTGAAGAGCCCCTGTGAACAAAAAAAATTACTCGTATAGAACAAGCATTGCTCGGAAAATCTGCCGTCAAAGGGGAATGTGGAAGAAGAAAATTCTGTCATGAATAGAACCCCACATTTGCTGTCAGGTGTTCGCGCTCTAAGAAATATGTGCATTTCTACAATCGTATTTCGGTGCATTGTACCATACCACTAAGCATTTATTAACTAAGAGATAATCGAGTTGCCGCCGGCGCATTAGCCAATCATGCAGCAAAACTGCTCAAGCAGCGGGGTGTATCATTGACTCATTAAGCTCTCGGAGAGAAATCATATAAATATTTGTCTAGAAGTACTAACACTTAGTAATATGTTCTCTAAGCTAACTAATCTGGCGTAACGAAAGGTAATTTTCAGATAAAATACTGTTTGTGCTCTGAGTGTAGTATTTATAGTTTGTGCTTTGGGTAGTATCTGCGTGTAGCGAGACCGGGAGTGCGTGTTTATGTGTTTATATTTAGTTGTCGTGCCCGCATTTCTCCTAAAATATTACTAGAACACCGTATCCAATACTCCTCATTATCTCCTACTACACAAACGAGTCGTCACTGCGGCGTATTGCAAGTGAAAACGGAACTAAGTTCAGGTTGGTAGAGCAAAACTTAACAAGTGTGGTTTACCTTGCTTAGACTGAATAACAATAATTGTTGGGGATTTAGGTGGGAAAACCACGGCAAACATGACTACGAGGCACTCCGCAGCGGCGGACACAGGATTAATCCCGACAACGCGGGTTTCCCTAACGTCCACCAAAGTATTAGCGCACGGTGCTTTGCATGCCACCCCCTCCCCTCCTCTCCGTCGAAATGTGGTCGCCGAAAGTGGAATCTCTTGCATAGGCTGATTCCAAGCTTAACTCCCCGCGTCAACCAGTCTAATTAATTCGTAACGCGTTAGTCTTGATGATCTCATTATTCCGCGAGCATGGAGCATGTAATCACCGGTCGCTTATCTACCAATGTGAGCCAAGTGAGCGAGCCTGGGTTCTCAAAGCGTTCGTCTCACTAATGCCGCACGCTCCGTCCTTAGCCTGCATACGTTCCGCACGCCTCGTTCCAAACGTGGATGTCAGCGTCTTGATAGCGGTAATAGTATGGCGATTATTTGGCCCCGCAATCTGCATTCGAAGCACCGAATCTTAATCAGTGCCGTTCCGGTCGATTCCAGTTTGACGAAAGAGCACTGTATTTTAAACGATCGCTTTGAATGGCCAACCCCAGTTTTATCGGCGTCGGACAGACGCTTCGCATTGAATTTGAAGTGTGGATATCAGCGTTTGGTAGGCGTGCCATTACCGCACCTGCTTCGGGCGTGTCGTCTGGTAGGCAGAAGAATTGCACTAACCTCTCGTTCAGCCTACGTGAGTTACGCGCAAGCGTGTGGGTACTATCCCTTTCTCATGCATTGCGCGCAGAATGTTTGAGATGCTCTGATTTTATGTGACCGCGCCGACTTCCTCGAGAACAGCAATATGAAGAAGAAGCAGAAGAAGAAAGAACCCCGCGACTCCTGACAGAGGTAATGGGAGAAAGAAGGGACGGATATACGGGAAGATATGACGACGTCTGTGACTACACAGTCACATACGACACAGTCATTATAGTGTGCACATTCTGCACACTCTGTTCTGCATTGCACCCAGGAGTCTTCACGGCATAGCACATTTTCTAGAGGCGAGCGCCTAAACCTTCCCAGAATAGCAGCCTATTTCGACGAACGTGCTGGACGGCTTGACTAACTGTAAGGGCCTGTGCTCTCGCGAGAGGCTCATGAAGTCACATTCGCCTCCCCAGTCCTTGATACTGTCCAATAGCTTTCTTCTTTCGTCTTGAATTTTGGTTAATTCACGCGAATTCGCACTACTTCATCAATAACTCGCATTTCATTCACATAAATACCCATTACTTCCTCTCTAATTTAGCTTAATTCTCCTAAGGTTCACAAAAAGAAAATGAGTTACCTTACCTTTAGGTAGGGCGGTCCCATGGCGCCCATTTCCCACAACATTGGCAGACCTACCGAGCGTTCAGTACCTTCCATCTGCCGAGCACCAGGCCAGAAGCGCGCTTGTCCCTATTTTACCGGTAGGTACCCGGAGGCAGTGGCGGATGCCTCCCTGCCCACCACAGCAAGGAGGACACTCCACTATATTTCACCAAGACCGTGGTGGGCAAGGTGTGCCCAGGGGACCTGCCACGTCTTTATGGGGCCACCTTTCGATATAAGTACACGTAAACCGTGAGCACTCCTCTACCCGTTTTTAAACCGGGTGGGCGTCCGGCCGGCACTGGGATGTGAACCTGGTAACTACCGCATTGGAAGCGGACGCTCAACCATTGCGCCAAAGATGCGATTTGACCGCGTTTATTTCACCACAGACGCGATTCAAGCCGCGTTAATTTAGCTTAATTCTCCATAATTCACGCCTGCATACTGAGGTACCGCATTCCTGCACATCTATGCCCCTAGTATGCTGGAACGCACCACGCCTGTCTTCCCTTGGGACACATCACCACGCCGATATAAATAGTGGTGCATATATGCTTGCGCGCAAAAAACTACACGGATACTTCCTGTTCCAGCTCCCTTATTACAAAAGCCGCCATTTCCCGATCAGACCCAGTGCCTCCGCCCTTGCGCTATACTCATGCGGCCGTGAAGAAAGGGGAAAAAAAGGAGAAAGAAAGAGATAAAGAAAAGAGGGAGGCTGCAGTTGTGCGCAAATGGCACCGCTGTCTGCGCGGCGACGAAGTGAGGAGAGTGTATGGCGGAAAAAAATGGCGTGACTTCAATTCGTTCGGAGAGAAGCGCCGACAAGGGCAACCGCTGTCGGGACTCGTCTGTTCTTCTGTCGAAGCGGGCTAAAAAATTAGATTTTTCTTTTTCACTATGAAATTGAACCAACCCACCGATGTTTCTAGCTTTATGACAATGGCATGATAAACGATGCGGTGCCCCGAGGTCATCCGTTTCTGCGAAATGCCCGAATGATGTCTACTGTATAATGTCTGTGTTAGAAGAAACGCTAGCGGATCTATCCCGAAGTTATGATAAAGAAGGAAAGGGGGAGGAGGTGGTTCTCTACCTCTCTACCTCTAGGACAGTTTTCCGGACGCCCCACATGTTTTTAAATTGACGTTCATGCTTCTCAGTGACGTTAATATAATTGACAATATATCGCTATCGAAAAATCTCATATGCCACGTATACCACGCATTCAGTAAGCTCGTATGAATCACACGAGAACACGTATGATTCATATGTGTTCATACGACATAGCTGGACGTGAGGTGTTCCGATAGAAAAACTTTAAGAATACCTGTACATTTCATATCTGACTTTCATATCTACTTGGTGCTGATGACGATGTTTCACAGTGATGGGACATGCGACGTGTCACGAACGCATATGAATTGTGTATCGTGTATTGGGTAGTACCACCTTGCTCTATTTTTGATTCGCTAGTGAAATTTCGAGTAATAATCGCGCTTCAGTATCATTAGCGAAGGAATCTTTTGCGAGGGATGTTTTGAGTCCTCGACGCGCTTCTTTCAGTCCTTTAATACCAGCGTTCAAAGAACCACGTCATTTTGAAATAATTGATGGTCACAGATTACTACATGTCCAACAGAACCAGTGCTGGTTAGGTGGCTTAATCTCGCGAACTGTTGAATAAATTAATGAATGGACGAATGAACAAATTAAGTAATTAACGACATTTTTGCAAAATTCTCAGGTTCGAGGGTCACGACTAGTGAAGTGTAAACACATTCAAACACCCAACCCGTGGCATCCAAAATGAACGCTGCGCACCTTAGTTCATGATCGTACCCACAGAGTGATTGCCATTTGTTGCCTACACTCAGAGGACAGGTGCGATCGCCGCACTCACGAGACACAGGACTTCCGTGACCCGCCATTTTGTGTACGCTATGAACGCGAAGTTTTAAATGACCGCCATACCGCAGGACGTGCCATATCGGAATGCCCAGCAGTACCGTTTCTTTCGTCAGGTATACAACAAGACAGGCAAGGCAGTTTTTTCTTTACTGCTTTTAATTATTTCATTTCGCTCTAAATCACACATTGCTGTCTCTGCGTGCTCTACGTACGGCAAGAGTAAATACCTCAGCCATATATTACATATATAACTCACACGCTAGATTTCAACAAACAGCCGTCGCTCCTGGTCAAAAAGTAACATTCGGACGGCGCGAAGAGGGCGACCAGGCACTCCTGTAGCTATCGCGCACAAAGGAGTCGGCCCACTGGACATAAATACGAGCTGTGTACAGCACGAGACAACTCGAGCAAAGAGCACTTCAACGGCCCGCTGTGCCTCTCAGGCTTCTGGACACCCCAACGCTATATGCCGCCATCGACCGCACTTCGCGATAAATAATGTCTCAGTGGCGTGCAGCTCAGCTTTTCCTGTCACAATAAAGCGCACCAGCGAAAGAAAAATAGGGAAGCGTGTTCCCAGGGCGGCCCGAGAGTACTGAGAACTCGTGTATGAGATATCCTGTTTGTGACAGGAAACACATGGCTCTCGATGACTGGAGCGATAAGCAAAAAGAAAACAGTAGTGGCAGTCCGTACAGGGCAGCACGACTTACGCAACTGAGTCGTGTACCTTACACAACACACAAACAACGGCTAGTTCCTTCACGGGGCGTGTCTTCCTTATACCAATCCCGTCGAAAACACGATCGATGTCATTACACGTTGTCACGTTTACACCACCACCGCCACGTAGGCCCTCTTCCATAACCTTCATGCCGAACAAAATAATAATAGTTTCGGTACTCAGAGACCTTATACCGAGGTCACATGGTACCGCATTCAGAGGCCATTCGAATAAAAGATCGCAGAAATGCGCGTTGCTATAAATAACTGCTTCGTGCGAGTTCGCACAAAAGTCAAGCAGTGAGGAGCGCTAATTTCGATATAAATCTTATGGTCTTCAACGTGGCCGTGTAAATGCGATATCGAGCACGATTTGAATGCGTCCGTGAGTGCGCATAGTTCTTCTTATATGTATGCATCCCTCCTTGTCATGAAAAAAAACATCTATTAATTGTCGAATGCAAACTTAAGTATCAGAGTGCCACAATATATCAGCAATGCAAAGTGCAAATTTAGTACCGCGTTACTATCGCGCCTTTTAACCTCCTTTAAGGACTTTTCTTCCCCCAATTGCTACCACCAAATCTGGACTGGGTTTGAGGCGACTGGTTCCAAACTATCGGGAACGGTTTGGTAGTCTCATACAGAACATAACTCTGCCTCGAAAGCTTCCATGCGTATACACATGATGCGCAAAGCAGGTTATAGCACTGCTTGCTTCACCCACACTAACCTAAGCGCTTAAAAATTGCGACAGCATTGTTTTTAGGGAGCTCTCAGGCTAAAACAAATCCACAGCGTATTTCTACGTTACTGCATCTGCTCTATTTGTTAACGTTGCAATATCCTAGCGGCACTTGAGATTCTTTTTACCGCCGAAGACAGCAGGAAGCCTCCCAATTTCCTCATAACCTCCCAGAAGGCCCACTGCGGCAACGTCGTCTGAAAAGGCGCTAAAAGCCTCCGCATAGCCGGCTAATTATATTCTCCCACGCTCCATTTATATTAATTAATTATCTCTCCCTCTCTCCTTTGCTCGTTAATGGCTCGGCTTAAGAGAAACCACGACCGAGCCCGTATACTTCTGCTCTCAACATCTCACGTTTTTTCGGCATTAATCCGATTACCCAATGTGAAAACGCGCTAAACCATGGTGCACTGAACTGCTTGGCCGCCAACTACAGGTACTTATCTGTGTGACCTAAATGAGCAATGGTTTCTTTGTGTGTGTGTGTGTGTGTGTGTGTGTGTGTGTGTGTGTGTGTGTGTGTGTGCTTGCTCTTTTGTTCTTTTTTTTTGTTTTGTTTTTCTCGCGAGTTCCGTGCACAAGACGCTGGAAAAGGCACATAGGTGTGCCCCGCTTAACGAAGGCACTCGAGAGGAAAGAACAGCAGAGCAAGCAGCTGTACTTCTCCGAGAAGACGGTAAGCCTCCGTCCATTGCTGAAACCTCGAGGGACGTGAGCCCAGCGAGTTCGGCGTGATATACGCGCTGCCCTTAGCAGCGCTGTGTCGTATTCCGAGACAAAAGACAGCAACGCATTAGGAAGGTACGCACCATTTCCTCTTTTCTTGCCTTTGTGTGTGTTCCCTGGGGCCACTCGAAGTTGCTCCAAGCTTCCTCTCACCTTCCCTCTTCTGTCAGCTTAGCGCGGGATAAAAAAAATGCGTTCCCATCTTCTTCTTGAGGTTGGTCGCGAGGGATAAGGCCACTGCACTTCGGACAGCACTCCGAGAGGGGCGTGTTGCCGTCAGGCTTATTGTCAATGTTGGACGACATAAATAGCTAACGCATTTCGTGTCTTAAGAAGAAACTTCTTCCCTGCACTCTGATTGTCAACGGGAATCGATATAGCGCTGTGCGCGGCATCAGTTACAACTGTGATGGTACGTGCGCTTGATTTACAACAGCGGAACCTATAGTGGGCTCATTCCAATAAGACGAGGCTACCTGAAGTTTCCGCGCGCTACGTTAGCTGCGGATGCTGCCTGGGTGGGCTGATTTAACTTGTTGGCCTACCTGTCGGAGCAGCAGCCGCGCGCACGTTTTCAGCGGTAAGCTTGCTACCTGCGATGGCGTCTCCACGGTGGCAAGCCGGCCCTTGCATCCTGCAAGTCTACGTGCACCATGCTTATGTCACGCCGTGCTACAGCAGCCTTCCAGGCATGTTAACCACTTAAATTAGCCCGTGAAACTGCATATTCCGGTGAACTTCGCAGACAATCTCCAGGTTATGCGCAGTGCAAAATCATCATTTTTTTTTTCGCTCGCCTTCTTAGGATCGTCGCCGTTCTTATGATCTTTGTCGTGAAGGGAAACCGTTCTCGTAATGAGAACGGTTTTCCTTCGTTCTCTCGCTTGTACTACATTTTTCGTATTACTCGTCCGTCGCAGAATTCTAACGTAGCTCTCCTGCGAGGAGCCCATGCTGTTGGACGCATGGCTATATGAACGCTAGGCAGCGTTATGAAGCCTGTCTGCATAAAAAAACAGAGGTGTACTCATGAATGCTGTGAGTCTAGACGCTGTGAGACGCCTCAAATTGCGCGATCAGGTAAAGATGACAAATGAGACTGTAAAGAGGTATATGGGCTGGACAAGTACCTTTTCAGGCGAGAGAAGCTGAGAGCAAAACTAGGTTCGAAAAAAAGGCTGAGAAATATGACAGACAATGGGTTGGCATATAAAGGGTTCACGTATTTGCAGAGGGAACTAGTAGGCGAACCACCAAGTATACGACTGTCAGCGGGAGCAATACAAAAGCAAATTATTTTAAGCGCGAGATCAAACAGTCGCAGAGAATTTTATACAACTGTTAAAAAAATCCAGTTCTGAGTAATTACCGAAAGGGTAACGGCCAAGGAAATAGGGAAGCATATTACCATGATCCAAAAGGAATCACCTTACTGCTTGAAGCGGGCTCAGGTCGCTTTTCTACGCATGCTTATAAACCGAGATTCGCTGGCAATTAGTACAAGTGCAGTTACATATGGGAAAGCTAGTGACATGATGGAACAGTTCTTAATTAAATACAGTTATATCAATCCTAAGTAGGTTTGGGCGTTTGCCTTCGGATTTAGGAACAGAACGGGAAAGGCAGACAGCTGTGTTAATGATCGATAAAATGCGTTGAAGGACTGGTGGCAGAAAAGTATATAGGAACAAATAACAAAAACAAAGTGAACAAGAAATGTGTTCTGTAGCAAACACTTCCCTGCCATCTGGTTCAGGCTCTAGTACTGCGGTCTCTTCCACCTTGTAACGCATTCCAACGCCTTATGTAATGACAAACATATTTGTGTATTGTTCTCAGCAGCCGCAGTTGCTTCATAACATGGATTTCTTAAATAACAGTACTTGTAGATTGTTTAACACGAAAGTGTTTTATGTCGGGCTTCACGAAAATTGCTTAGCGTCACTTCCGTTACGGAAGCGACGTCAACAAAAGAAGAGGTCTCTTGTGTGGTTAGAATATGTGTGAACGATTTACGTCAAGTGCAACACAACGTGGAAAAGCTGTTGCAGCTATCTAAGTAAGGGCGCGTTATACAAGAAGGTATCCTGAAGGTTATTTGCCCAAAGAGGGAAGTTTTATTGTACACGTAAATCGTACGTACAGTTGTGAGCAAGAACTAACAAAGAACACAAAAGATGCGTTACTGCGAGACTCTTCACAACTGCGTGTACGTAGACGCTCAAGTTTTTCCGTACACTACGTACCAGAACAGATCGTTCACATACTAATGAGCGCTAGAGATACACCTCTAAGAACGGGAGATGATTTAGTGGGGAACTACTGAAAACTTAAGCTGACCCTTTCTTATTTCGAAAAAACGCGCGTGCAATCGCCCAAAAAAACCTTCTTTGTGTTGTTCCTGTATCTGGTCCCCCAGGTAATTCCAGATAAGCAGACGTACTTTCTTCACTGCGGGGTGGGCGGCCCGTAGGGGCGGGTGGCGCATTTGCGCCAAACAACGCCGCCTCCACAAAACGTACAACGTGACTGTTCCGACTAGCTGTGTAAATAACCCTCGCTCTTTCTGGCTGCGTTAACCACCGGTGCCAAATATGAAAGCACCATGTGCCAAACACCTTTAGGCGCCATCTCTTTTTTCCGCCGCAGATGGTTCAGCGGTGATTGGAAACTATTACTCAGCGCGCTAACCGCTGACGCGTTGGCGATACGTGCCATCTCCTGATCCAGTAAAACTCGTGGACTCTGTCCAGAATGCGATTCTGATGCCATATTTTCATGTTTGTTGCTCTTCATTGCTTTTCTCCATCTTTGGCGAGTGTACTTCTACCGCCTCTGAGCGGCCATGGTACTGCTTGCCAACATTACACTGATTTCTTGTGACAATGTTTTACAAACTTCATGAACCCGTTGATTCCACTGCATCAGGCGTATCAGGCGTACCAACGCCACCACGACTCGCGGGAAACTGTAAAAGGTCCGCTTGAACTTTTGCAGGAATTCTCCCACTTCTTCTTCTTCTTCCCACAGGAACGCGGCGTCCAGCCACACAGCGAGGAACTAGTGCAACGTGTGATATGTAAAGAGTGATATCACAAGCCTGCGTCTTTATAAACAGATGAGTTCGCTGTTAATGACTGGTTCAACTCTGTGGGTGCTGCTATGACCTGCGTGGACTTCCTACAGTCGGTGACAACCTAGCAGTAAAAGCTAAAAGGTACCACTGTCGACCTGTATACATGCGCGTTAAATTATACGGTGGCTCTTCATAATGTACTAGCGCCGAGGCCACTCGTCCGTGACGCAAATGTTAGAGCGCCTCGGTTCTGCACTAGGAAGCCAAGGCTCAAATGCATGTAGTCGTCCCAATCATTTATAAGGAACTAGACTATGGATCAATGTTAGTTGGTACAGAAGACGATAAAGCACATTAAGCACAGGGAACTGGTGAAAATTATTATTATTATTATTATTATTATTATTATTATTATTATTATTATTATTATTATTATTATTATTATTATTATTATTATTATTATTATGGTTCGGTTAAGGAAAGGACGCTAATTTCTGCAGCTCATGTCGGGAGCGCAGCCTAGCGTCCGTGGGGGTAGGGGAAAGCGAGTGAAAGAAATAGAAAAGGAAAGCTGTAGTCGAGGAGGAGAAGGATGAATAAACATTTATTTTGAGAAACGGTGATTTTCGCCCGAGGTGGGTGGCTCTCTCAGTCCAGAAAGCAGTTGGCTGATGCCGCGGCCCGTGCCCGGTCCACCAGACTTCGCTGGTCCTCCAAGCTCTGGGCCGTTAACATCCCCTCCCACGTTAATGGAGGACTCCGGAAATTTTGACCACCTGGGGTTCTTTCACGTGCACTGACAACGCAGAGTACATGGGACTCTGGCATTTTCGCCTCCATCGAAAATGCGACAGCCGTGGCCGGGATCGAACCCGCGTTTTTTGGGTGGCAGCCACCGACGCGAAGCTGCAGCCAGCTTTGAAGGCGCGCGGCTGTTTGACCCCCCCCCCCCCCCCCTCCTCGCGAAAGTCTTCGGAATGGCATTGACTCGGGCGCTGTGGATCAATTCCACATTTCGCTTTCATTCGCAGTTGCTGCAGTAAGGGAGGACTGTTACATACTCCGTGTGCGCAAGTTTCATTAAGGCCAATCAGTCGATAGATTGCATTGCCCATATTTGCGTTACGTGTTATAAGAACCAATACGAATGAATAACCTACTTTGAAAGTTTCATCAAACGTCGTGTTTTATTTACGTTAGTACAACACTGCTAAAAACATTGCCTTTGAGATGGGCACCTTCTAACTCCGAGATGACTGCTTGAGAGGATGCCACTTAAACAGTGCATATATAATTCTGGTGGCTTCAAACTCCGTGCTTCTAAACGGAAGTTGTTTAGCTTTCTGGTTCCTGTTTAACTAGTACTGAAGCATTGCGGAATGCTTTTTATAGACTATTCTTTGTCATCTTCCTATACTGCGCGGACGAATTCAAAAAGACCGCAGTAGGGCACTGTACCTGCAACTGCTGCTCCATATGGCTTTCTCAAACCATTTCCTTCTTCGACAGATTCCCATACAACCACTAACTGCACGCTTCATTGGAGGCAACTTCTGTCGCTAGGCCTCTTGAAATTGTCAGTCTACACACCCATCAGAAATGCGACAGCAGCATTCGTTGATTTAGTTTATCCTTGTGGTTAATCATTGCTGGATTTGATTTTCATCAGCGTATTTCAGTACCGTTTTGCATACTGCATGCGCCTTTCATCTAACAATCTGTAATGTGTCCGACTGAAGGACAGCAATCGCGTACGACATGTTTGAAAAGACTGCTTAGCCCGAAGAGATTTGGTCCACCTGGAGAACGATGTTGCTTGGGCAACCGAAAAGAAGCACGCCCAGACGTATCATCCATCACATGACGGAATATTGGTGGAAGCAAATCATTCGACAATGTTATGAAACTCGCGGTGACAGGACATCTAGGGCACATTCACCGAATGTGGTGGTGTTACGTGATGTGAGCATTCCGGAGGACATGTCTACACTTCTTTCCAGGGGACCAAAGTATTGCGTTGATGCCAGCGTTCCAGTGCATGAACTTGCGGCACTTAACCGATATGTGGCAGGGAAAGCGTCACAGGAAGATCACAACAGATGTTTGCTGGATGCTGTTGAGAGTATTGAAAAATGTGTTGCAGGATGACAATAAGCCATAAAGCTGGGATTATGCGGGAGACACTTAAATATTGCAGAGAAAACAACATAGTCATTTTGGAATCTGACAAAGGAGGGTGTTTTGTAGTACTTCCTAGAGGAATGTTTAATGTGAAGGCGACTGAGGCCATAAATTAGAATTTCGTGGAGATAAACAAATATGATTCAAAGGCAAAGAGCAGGGTTGTGAGGCTATGTCAAGTCCTCAAGTTGGACAATTTCGCAACTGCGCTAAGCGTATTTTTCAGTGCCAAGACACAAAATCGATGCGCCGTTTAGAAGTATTGTGAGTGAACGGGATACATGGCAACTTTTGCTTAGCGAGCATATACAGAAGGTGTTAAAGAGTGTTAAAGTAAAAGACCCCTTTTCCACTAGCAATTCGAAGGACATAGTGCAGTTTCTTACAGATAATGAGCACTCGCTGAGTAATGTCATTTCAGTAGATATGGAAGACCTTTTAAAGACGACAGTCCTTCTTGGGATACTTGAACGCAGAAATTTTGGTCCGTCTTTCTGTTTGTCTGTCTGTCAGTCACATGATTCAGTCACCTGGCCAAACTTTAAGCACTTGCCTAACGCCCAGCCATATTGAACTGGTAGCTGCGGCCATACTTGTGAACACTGTCGATCAAAAAGCAAATATTACGCATATCGGAGGCGCAACATCAATACGTAAGTATTAGATGGTATGTACCTTTACTAGAAAATACATAGATACGTAATTCTAAACACTCTAGTGTTTATTAGGCGGCGTTAAAGATGCGACGCTATGCACGAAAAAAGGCTTTGCCGACGATTTGGTGCTGCCACTTGGCAGTTGCCCAGGGATTCTGCACAAGCACATGTTTCCCCACGGCGCTGCCAAATGGCGTCCATATCTCACGCAGTGCAGTACGGCAGGCAGAAGACTATCGCCTTTCGACGACATTTGCAGCGAAGAACGCAGATCCGCGGCCATTTTTTTTATTCGATTCCACACGATGAACTTTTTGTGGAGGTGAAATCATGCATAGAAGAAAGCGGCATCATACCATTTGAAAATGCTGCTAGTGTTACATTAGACAACTTTCAAACTTTACTGGAAGCCTATCTGAGTAGTACCTTCATATGTTTTGACAAACAGCTCTTTTTGCAGAAGCGGGGCATTTGCATTGGGTCGTGTATTGCGCCGCTGCTGTGTAACATATTTTTATCTAGTGTTTATTGTTCAATCGATGAAGCTTTTAGACTGGACGACACTTTAAACATTGTGAAGACTTTTAGATATACGGACTATTTTTGGTTATCTTTAACGGACAAGGCTCCTTGCATCGCTCACATGATATTTTACAGGGCACAGGGCTGACTTTTACACAGGAATTGCCTCAGTGTAACACCCTACAGCTTTTAGACTTAATAATATCATTCCGTGAGGTGCGAATGTGTTGGCAATACTTTCCTCGTGCCAAGAAAGGGGTAATGCCGCACGATTCCGGCCACTCCAAAACTGTCAAGCGTCGTATTGCTATGCTCTGCCTGTGGTCTGCTCTCGAAAAATCATGCACGCACATGATGTAGAGCTCATTTGGCAATCAGATCAAGCGACTGAAAGCTGCTAGCTTCCCTGACACGTTAATGACTGCAGTCTCCGAAGCGCTTTTACGGAAAGTAAGGAGCCGCAGGGGGATATGAATAAAACAGAACCGTAAGACCTGCAGTGATTCCCTATCTTCATAGGGTATCCCATACCCTGAAAAATCTTGCAGGTCGGTATAGAGTACCGACTGCTTTTAGGGGCGAAGCTCCTTAAAGCGGCACCCGTTCGTCCCTCGTAGTCGTAGTCGTAGTGCGTAACCAGTCTTACGCTTTGACCTCCAAGGTGGTGCCGGTGGGAGATTTCTCCTGTGCGTTGTTGAACAATAAAAAAAATTCGCAGCGTGCGCGTTAACTAAAAGCCCAATTTTTCTGTCTCTCATTCCCCATTAGCAGCCATTGGCATGTTCCAGTAGGAAACGTTAGTAGAAGTAGAAGTGTTAAAAGCCGACTTCTGCTGTCTCTCATTCCCAGTAGCAGCCATTGTTTACCTCCAAGGTAGTGCCTGGTGAGATTTCTCCTGTGCGTGATTAAACAATAAAAATTTTGTTCAAAACGCCGTTGATTGATGAAATAAACCAACGAAAGACGCCAGATGTTTTCTAAAAGCAAAACGAAAAGACGCCAGATGTTTCTAAAGCAAAACGAAAAGACGCCAGCTGCTTAACGAAAGACGCCAGGTAAAGCAATGGTGTAAGCAGTGCAACAACCACTTAGCTTACATTTCACCGACCACAAAGCGGTCATAATGAAAGGACAACGGAAACCAGCAATAAAAGTTTGATAAAACATTTAATCAATCGTTTCACGTCATTTTTATCGGGCGAATTAACGGAAGAAATTTCACGGTTTAACCGATGATTACTTCCAGGAGCTTCGCCCAATCTCATCATCATTCACCTCGTGGATCTGCCGTCAATTTTTTATGCACCCGTTAAGCTGGCTCAGTTATGCCCGAGAGCTACTCGCGAGAAGACTAGCCGGCAGAGTTGTGGCAAGCAAGGAGGATTAAAAAAAAATGCTGGAGTGGAGATTTTTTCCTAAATGTGAAGCCGGCGGCCACCATCTTACCAGAGGCATCGATTAACAGCATCCAGATAGCACAAAAGAAAAAGCGCTTTCCTTACGCTCCTTAGCACCCTTGAAGTGGTCATCTTTGCTAGACAGACAATGCTTGATGTGCCTGTTTGTGGTACTCGTTTTTGGGTGAAACCTGAAATTCGCAAAAATTTGTGTGCCCCATCGTGGCATTGATATCCCTATCGAAAAACCTCACGGCGCATGTCCAATAACCTCGTATGAAGACATATGAATCATACGTGTTCTCGTACGATTCATACGAGATTATTGGATACGAGGTATACGTGGCATATGAGATTTTTCGATAGTCAATGGTAGTTTAATAATCCAAAACAACACGCTTTTTTATTACAAGTGCTCTATACAATACATTAGCAGATCAAGAACACTTGAACTGCTACTGGTTTATGGACACTTTGGCAAGCTTTTAGGGCTGAACCAGAGGCAAATGCCGGCTTCACCCATTGCGGTAAGGTGCAGCAGGCGTTGCCACTCCAGCATTTTTTCTTGTAATCCTCCTTGGTGGCAAGCAACACGACACGTAGATGAGCCAAAGGCGTGGCTTCTGAAATTTCCCTTTCCTGTGGCAACTCGTGCATCGGCAAAACGGGACGCTGTATAAATGAACGAGCTAGGGCGCACCAAGGAGGATTAAAAAAGAATGCTGGAGTGGCAACGCCTGCTGCACCTTACCGCAATGGGTGAAGCCGGCATTTGCCTCTGGTTCAGCCCTAAAAGCTTGCCAAAGTGTCCATAAACCAGTAGCAGTTCAAGCGTTCTTGATCTGCTAATGTATTGTACAGAGCACTTGTAATATAAAAGCGTGTTGTTTTGGATTAATAAACTACCATTGACTGTGTCACGATGTGGCACACAAATTTTTGCGACGTTCAGGTTTCACCCAAAAACGAGTACCACAAACAGGCACATCAAGTATTGTCTGTCTAGCAAAGATGACCACTTCAAAGATGCTAAGGAGCGTGAGGAAAGCGCTTTTTCTTTTGTGCTATCTGGATGCTGTTAATCGATGCCTCTGGTAAGATGGCGGCCGCCGGCTTCACATTTAGGAAAAAATCTCCACTCCAGCATTTTTTTTTAATCCTCCTTGGGGCGCACGAATGAAATCTAATGAAAGATGGCTTGGCGCGTTTGCCAATGTACAGCAAGAGCTGCACGTGTCAACCACGTTTTAAAGAGACCAAGATTTTAGGCAGGAGCAAGAATCAAGTTGCGCGAGAGTTGATGGAAGCATATTACATAAGAAATAAAGGGACAAGTTGTATCAGCCATACGTACATATCTTTGTACGATTCTGAGAGGAGATTGATTGATCTCTGGATAACGTAGGCTTGTGAAGAGACTGCGCATGTATCTTGGCTGTTTATTCCTGGGTTGACACCCAGACCTATTTAGTTGAAATTGCCGCTTGTCCTGTCGGTGTGTTTTTGCCTTTTTGTGTGTTTCTTAGTGGAGCCTTCATCGTGTCCTTAAGTAATTATCAACTAGGCCAGCAAGCAGTTTTGTTAAAGCGTTTGGTATAGTTATTCGGTTGTGCGTTATAAATAAATGGATGGATGATGCTATAAAGTCTCCATATTGGGCAGTACATGTTTATCCTTATGTATCTTTTTATATGCAACAACGCTTCGACTATACTTATATGAAGATACGTGCGACGTTCGTATTATGACTGACTTGTTCTTGCCCTTGTTCACTTCACAATTTCTTGCCTCTGTGGGATTGGCCAAGAATTAGATGCTAAAGAAATCTCAAACTTAGGAGTGTGGTAATTATAGTGACTTCCACGAAAAATGGATCAATCATCAACTTATTGTTGTCGTTGAGGCGAGTGATGCTGCAGCCGCTTGAAATATATGCGCGCCATGTCAGCGTTTATTTTTTCAGAATTCTTTGTCGGTAGGAAGTGATTTCGTGTTACACTTCAGTATTGCTTTAACATAATGTCGTCCCCTTCCCTGCAACGTCAACTTCTAAAATCTCTTTTAAGGTTTCTCGAAGACATAAACCTAATCTATAAGCTTTAGAGAGACTTACATTACCACTGATATATTTCCTGTGCGTGATCTGTACAAATCTTTGTCTTTCATGCCCTCCTACACTTCTAGGGCCTTAAATCCCCAAACCCTCTCCTCTTGCAGAGTAGCATGTAGGCGCCCCTTTCTGCGCCGGCCATATTACCTGTTTTTCAATGAAGAGCTTTTTTTCTGTTTTCGTTTGTCGATCATATATATAGAGAGCAATATTTCCCGTGACGGCGGTCTCTATAGCAGCAATACTTTTCCTGAATTTCTTCAGCTTTGCATTGTAATCTACTATTTATTTCACTTCAATCAATATTAACCTCGCCCTTCTTTATCTTTCTTTCTTTTTGGAGACATGCCCTGCATCACCGTGGATGGCGAGCCTCGTGAGCTTTCCCCTACGCTGTTTTAGCACCAGGAACGCTGTACGTTCCTGTGCGCGTCACCCGAGATAACACACTTCACTGCGCGAGGTTTTCCAGACTGCATTACATTCTTAAATGCGAAGCATTTCAGGCTCTCATAATTTGTCCGGAGTATCACAGAACTATCATCATCATTAGTTCAGGTCCCCAAGAGTGTGTGGGCACTTCTTGTACGCAATATCCAATGTGGGGCGATCGCACGCACGCTTCTTTCTTCTCTTCCACTCATGCCCTCACACCACTTGTACACTGGCAAAACTGCGGCTTACGGGCAAGCATGTTCAAGTAGGAGAAGAAGACAAAGACGGTGTGGTGTGCGAGGATTTCGCCGGTGCTCAGCGTCTCGCAAAGCTGTGCATTTGCGCGTAGTGCAGTATAGCAAAGGAGTGGTACGGCGTCAAGCCGAGGCCAGACGTGCCGCGTGTACCACAGTCTGTGCTTCGACGCGCACGTCTTTACGCTGAGCTCAGTGCGAAACTTCGAGAAGCGTTCGCTGGGCCTCGCAGTGCTTTGCGAGGTGTTTGCCGAAGCCTCGGAACACGACGACATGTGGGTGTGCCGAAGACACACCTGGACCGGCCGAGTACCCATCAGCTTAGCTGCTTCGCTAGACTAGCGCCACTGGTGCTTTTCTTTTTTTTTTCTTTTTTCTTTTCCTTAGCTTTCCTCTATATTAGGCGAAGGACACTGTCGCACTCTCGACCGAACGCACTGTTCTCAAAGAATGCGCTTGCAGTTTCTAGTCGCTAAACATCTAAAGAGTGCAATAAAGTCCGGAGAGAAAAATGAACGTAGCCACGTCGATTCCGGTGATAGACGTAGCTCGTTTCGGAGGGATGCGGTACACAGCATATTTGCACTTTTGTTTCAGTTATCTTTCGTGCTGTACAAGAGTGCCATGAAAAGAAGCATCCGAAATGCTTTGCGGTGAAGCACACTAGCTATGCAAACGAGGCACGGCAACATGACGTACACTACAAGAAGCTTCGAAAAAAAAAAAAGTTCGTCGCTTACAGACGTGCAACACGGTGCTAAAGTAAGAGAAATCCGGAAAGGCGAAGCTAACTGAGGCACAGGTAGTGTACCCATGCACACTGCCTGTGCTCAGAGTCAGGTAACCGAAGGAGCGTCATAGGTGCGACAGATAAGAACATCAAATATTCTGGTGTACCAGCCCAGGCAGCCATACACATTGAACAGTTCTCGTAACTTGCAACATCTCTCTCTACGTTTCGATTCAGAGTTTTATTATTCGCGCGGAAAGCCGTCGCGTTTGAATGGTCCAACAACGTTCGCACTGCGCACTAGATATCTATACATGAAGCTAACAGTGCCCGAAGTGTTCCCCCGGTGGAAGCATTTGACTGCTCTTCCGGTATCGGTTTCTTCCGTCGTGCCAATTTCCCGTGGTTCGCGTCCCTTGCGCTCACTTCCGAATGCGCGGTGTTCCTCCGCGAAACACGCGTTGTGGGTCGGGAGGGAGCTTATTTGCTTAATGCCACCGCGATTTGGCAACGTCAGGCCGCGTTTCATTAACGCACCGACCAAGCCCTCTGATCACCGTGTTTTTTTTCTCTCTCTTTCATGCGCGAAAGCATTATCGTCCTTGTGTATTAGTAACGGAGTCTCCCACTTAATTTTGTTTTGCATATTGTTCCACGAGGGCGAACACATGCAAATGTACTACATGGATACACAACGTGGAACAAAGGAAGTGGGACTTCACAGCAGAGCTCAATACTCGCGGAAATAAAAAGCAGCTTCGCTCAAGCACGACTGTTGTTGCCGTCCAGTACTTAGGTGTATATTTTCGCTTGCGCGGGTCTTTCATTTCCTGACTCCTCTAAGCGGTACCAGCCTTTCGTCAAAAGCCAGTGACAAGTGCGAGCACGGATCGTGTGCTTTCTATCATACGCAACTCCGCCGGAAATTGCTTCGCTTTCTGATAACACGCGTGCATGGTCTTGCGAGCTGTCGTGTTTGCCAAGCGTGTGTTTTTCAAGTCGTGAGATTTCCCACTACGTATTTAGTTGTTAATGCGTCGAGATTATATGCAGGTCACATTTCAAGAGCATCTGCGTAGTGGCAACTTCACTAACTGACTCAAGACGCGCGATTCGGTGCTTTGTTTGTCTCATTTATCCGTCAGGACAGCTAGGCAAGTATTGCGTCACGGTTAGAGGCTCATGGTTGCGGGTTTCAGTCCCAGACACGGTTGCCGGCATTCGATGAGTGCCCTGAGGTCCGTGCAGTTAGATTTTTATGCACGTTGAGAAGTCCAAATTAGTGTGAATTATTCCAGAGTACCCCGCTACAGCCTGCCATACAATGAAATCGCGGTTTTGGCACGTAATACAAAAAAGAGATATTACTTGTTTTACTTCATTTTGGTACACTGACTCGAAGCGCTGTAAAAACCAACAAATATTAAAGTGTGCGTGTGAACGTGTGAAACAAACGTTGAAAGTTTCCTTTCAGAGCCATCCCTTAGGTGTGTGTGTGTGTGTCATAAATTCGAAATACCTAGGGCTTGTGATTAGTGTGCCTTTATTTAACAGTACTTTTTTAGATCCTTCTATTTTCTTGTATTAATACATGAGATAGCAATATTGCAACGTAATCTTTTGCGTCCATTTGTGCAACTTTCTTCCTCTGAAGTATATCTAAACACTCGCACAAACACATTGGTGCATTCAAATTTAGCAGGCAGTTTATTCGCAATATTTCGGAAGTTCAGAAACCTGAGAAAGGAACCCTATGCTCCACAGAGGTGACTGTCCGCCTTTGTTCACTAAATTACGCGATGCCTTCTTTTTAAACCTCAGCTTTCTTTTGTTTATCTCCAGGCAGATTAGTAATCCGAACCGAATTTCGGAAATCCGAAATTAGGAAACAATGTTTTCTTTTGTCCGCTCTCTACAATGCACTTGCTCAAGCATTTTTTTTTTTTTTTTGCTGAACCTATATACGCTTGTGACAGCCTTCATTGCGATGCGAAGGGTATTCGGATGGTTATCGTAAAGTGCTGACATACGATACGAACTTTTACTAAGCTTAATTACGAGAGTAAGCAACCATTATTGGTGATCCATATCTGCTCGTATTCCTGTTGTCATCTTTGCGTTTAAACATCATCTTGAAGTTCAAGCCCAAATTAGTGTAAATTTTCTCCCCGTCGCTGTTTGAACGAATGTCGAAAGGAGAAACCACCGTTGTTCGCTATTCCTGTTTTGAATTCAAGCAGCGCTCAGACACTGTGCAAAAAGGGACACACAACAGCGCTGACTAACAAATAATGGTTATTGCTCTAGGTACCAGATGTGATAAACAACTAGCAAAAAAGAAAGAATACACAAAAATGTAAGAAGGCAGCATGCGTGGAAGTTCACACAATGAGTCCTTAAAAAACGAGTGATGAGTAACTGTAGCAAGGCTGCAAGTTGGGCTAGTTGGTATAACGTCATGGTGGAACAGCGCGCACACACACGGACCGAAGCGAAGAAGAGACGACACGAGTAACTGTAGTTTACACAGGCGCAAACACTTCTCTTAAAGCGAGTGCCATCGGACGTCACGAATGTTCAAACGCTCAGATAATGCCAGCAATTCAGCGAGAGACGGAATCCTATTAGTACACTGCGTTGAATGTGGCTGTCGACTGGCCTCAATTTGCGGCAGTGTCAAAATATCGTGATCAGTGAGTGAAACACATACACCGAACCTTCCGCACTCAAAATAGCGGTGACACCAGCGTACCCAACACTTCCATTTCAATCCTGCTGAAACGCCGAAATTCAAAAGCAAATTGCATAGCTAGTCTGGAGCGTTTAGGTTTGGTTTCTGCAGTTTGTTCGTTTGCTTCCTTGCTTGCTTCATATGTGGTATTTGCATTCAGTGAATAAACCAAATTGTTTGATCGCGCCCACATCGTTCGCTTCTACTCTCTTGTTTTATTTCGCGCTTTTCACTTCATCGTGCATTTTACATCTTGTCCGGAAGCGCCGAGACGTCGGTGGATAGATAGATAGATAGATAGATAGATAGATAGATAGATAGATAGATAGATAGATAGATAGATAGATAGATAGATAGATAGATAGATAGATAGATAGATAGATAGATAGATAGATAGATTAAACTTGCTGAAGCTCACCAAGAAATGCTTCGCATATTCAAAAACTGATAATGATCCAAGGATGGCGCGTTCCAATTGCGCCTTGCGTAAATGTCTAGACGGTGGCAAATTCCAAGTAAATGTCTTAGGTGCTCTAGAAGAAACAGCACGCCGCATGACTAAACTCCATCAGTGTTTCCAAAGTAATCGTTCGAATTTTGAAAGCCAGCTCCTTTCTTCTACTTTTTTTTTAATAAAGAGAGCACACATCATCTACACTTTAAAAAATGGTTCGTGTCATTCATGGGGAAGCTAATGTCGCTTCTTAACCGCTCGGTGTGATAAAGCAATGGCAGTTTTCGTGAAGCGCCATGTGTCTGTCAATATATATCGGCATTAATCACTCCGCCGTTGAGGCAAAGATTCAATATTTTTACGTCCGTGATGGTACATGCTCACAACGCTTTTGGTTATTGTCGACTGCTGCCAAATTTATTCAGGACAAAATTCTGTTTTCCTCTAAAGTAATATCCGTGAATGAAATGTTAAAAGAATGGGTACAAGAGTTCTAAGTCAAACTTCATTCCTTTCATCGATCGTCACATAGCTCGGAAGAAATTCGATTGTGCTGTTTACACTCGCGAGAGCACGTGCATGCCGTTTTTGTATCTGTTTTTTCAGAGAGATAGGCTGCCACTTTTTCTTGGAGCGGTGTTTGCGGTGTTTCCAAAGTTTTAGTACGTACCGCGGTGGGAATGCCTGAGAGCCCGACGAGACTTTCACTGGTCTTATGTAGAAGTAATAATCATCAAGATATATGCATGACTGCAAAGGAGTAAACATAATGTACACCCGTCAGAACTCTTGGACATACGAAGGAAACTCGAGATCTGACTAGCCTCCGTAATCGGTGTGTGTGTGTGTGTGTGTGTGTGTGTGTGTGTGTGTGTGTGTGTGTGTGTGTGTGTGTGTGTGTGTGTGTGTGTGTGTGTGTGTGTGTGTGTGTGTGTGTGTGTAATATAATTTATTATGGCGAGAACATATTAGACCATTTTAATACATCACGGCACTGTGGCATCAAAATTTTTCGTAGGATGACGTTTTCTCTTCTCCAGTTCAAAAGGTAATTCACGCGCAGCACAACTCTATCCCGAAGCATATGATCACCATTTAGGCATATTAATGAAAGGAAAGCTTTTACTGTTGGTTTATTTTTGTTTAAATACATTACAGCGAAGCTCTCTTTTTTTTTTTTTGGCAAGCACCTCACCATGTTTGCAGCTAAGGAAAAGGGCTAAATGTTATAGCATCTGGAGGTAGCAGTGTTTCCTGTTAGCACATTGTATAACCATGCGGAGCTTTCTCATGACCTATACGCCTACTAACACCACAATGCAATAAAACAATAATACAAATAAACCATCGCCGCGGAATATAATGACCTCGCGAGGTCATCATATTATGCAGGATGACCTCGCGAGGTCATCCTGCGGCTAGTCCGCAGGACAGGGTTGCCCGGGCAGCCCGGTCCTGCAGGCTAGCCAGGCGGCAACTTGGTCACCGGGGCCAAATCTCCTGAAGTCGCAGCCGTAACGGACATATCAGCGCGGGTGACCTACTGGTGCGCTCGACAGCGACCCAAAGAAGTGGTAGGATCCTCCAGTTGAGAAAAAAAACAGCACCGCCTCAAACGAGCATCGGAAATATGAATAATATCTCCACCACAAGGTCGATGCAGTCAGTGGCCGATGTTCTTGGCGGTAGCCACCGCGCTCTGTTTCGATCTTCAAAACAAATATCGTAGCGCAAAAGAGCACAAGGGAAGGTGTGTACTTGCCTGTCCTTGTGTCCTTCCGTGCTACATTTTTTCTCTGCAGTCATGAACGAACTTGTTCAAAAAAAAGTTTCTCTAATCAACTTTCTATTGTCGACAAAAAACTCTCAATGAAACTGCCCGCGCGGCATACACAGGAACCGTATAAGCACTTCGATGTACCGCTTTTGTAAGCAGACCACCACCCCTAACTCTTGGCACCTCATGCGCATACGAGTAACTTCATGAAAGGATTTATATAAACGGTTAAGACTGTCGCGAGCCCAGTACAGACTGAAGCATACATGTGCGAAGTCTATGCAGTCTTACTAGCTGATGCGCTCGCTACTGCGGTTGTATCACTCCGATTGATTGATTTGTAGGGTTTAACGTCCCAAAACCAGATCTAATTATGAGAGACGCCGTAGTGGAGCTCTCCGGAAATTTCGGCCACCTGGGGTTTTTTAACGTGCACTGACATCGCACAGCACGCGGGCCTCAACATTTCGCCTCCATCGAAATGCAGCCGACGCGGCCGGGATTCGATCCCGCGACCTTTGGATCAGCATCTGAGTGCCATAACCCCTAGACCACCGTGGCGGGGCGCTGTGTCGCTCCAAATGTTCACTTACGAGGTTTGCTTAGTTCATAATTTCAATTCCGCACTATGCTCCTCAGTACACCCTAAGCGCCAAGGTACCCTGGAGTACGTTAAGTTAGCGTTGTTGCTTCCACGATCGTTTATTTGTCCTTTTCACCGCCTTCAGGTCGGCACACATCATCACACGGCGTACATTTGAAACGGACTAAGACCACGGCCTCGTGTGACCGCCGCTCTGTTCAAATATACAACGTGCATCGACTAGGACGAATAACCTTAGTCTTCACTGACCCAGAGGCTCAGCTTTCGGGAGGAGGGGCTCATGTTATGTGTTGGATGGAAAACTGCTGGATTGGTGCTGCGCACGCATAAAACGGCGAAAGATGATGCCAGAAGCAATGACCCATGCATTATAACAGTACTGAGCCGTGCAGAGGATCCGTTACAATATGAATGAGGTGAATATGTAACGAGTAGTCTTTTTCAAACGTTTTCGTTCAAATCTGCATGAATACTTTGTCCTTATCTTCGAGTTGTAATATTACAGGCCTTGGAACCTTTAGCGCCATTATGTGCTTAACGCAAGCAAAAGTCAAAGAAACTGTCTCTCAAAAAACAAAGTTTGTAAGAGAGCAATAAACACGAAACCAACTTCCTTTATTCCCTTGTCTGCTTTCTCTAGGGTATTAACGTAAATGAAAGTGTAAATGCAGATATCTCCCGGGAAGCACTATTCGTACAAAAAGAATAAGAATAACGGACAGCTCATTATTCTCCGCTACTGTAGATCGGGAAGAAGAATTTGCGCAGCCCTCGTATATAGCGATAAGAGTCATAACGATGAGAACGATAAGAAGCATACTCACCATATATATAGCGTAAGTGTAGTTTCTGATGTTGTACTAAGAACGTTGTTCCTTCATTACTTCACAAATAGCACCTACTCCCACTCGTAAATGGGAGCCGGCACTTCATTAGCACGGTGCGCCAAACAGGAAACTGCACTCAAGATGGCATAATGAACGAGGGGATGCGCTGATGATCGCACATCGCTTGCTGACTTCGAAGCTGGCGCTTTGGTCCTGTCTCTGAATAGGTCTTTGCAGATTAGTTATCACGTTGAGAATCATTGCGAGAAACAAAAGGGAGTGCCGTGAGACATTGTTGGTTAGATAAGATATGATCGAACTGCGCAGAGCACGTGGCTAGTAACAGCACATTGATCATCATGACTTCACGATATCGGATGCCACAGGCTAGATTTCTGGACGAAGTACGATTTTGTCGGGGATCATTCTTAGAGAACATAGCGCTCACAAGCATCGTCTTTTGAAAAGAGCGAATGAAATAATGGTTGGGCATTCAAGAACACTGGATATTACCATATATCCCGCCTCTTCCTACTGCTTTAGGTAAATGAATCAAACGTCATTTGTGCTATCACGGTTTGGAAGCGGTTCATTATCAACCGGAGAAGAGCAACCCACGCTTTATGACAAAGTAAGGTGGCTTCGGTCTTATTCAAATGTAAGTACATTTCTTAGAAGAATATTCGCCCCGCCACGGTGGTCTAGTGGATAAGCTACTCGGCTGCTGATCCGAGGGTCGCGGGATCGAATCCCGGCCGCTGCGGCTGTATTTCGATGGAGGCGAAATGTCGAGGCCCGTGTGCTGTGCGATGTCAGTGCGCGTTAAAGAACCCCAGGTGGTCGAAATTTCCGGAGCCCTCCACTACGGCGTCTCTCATAATCAGAACTGGTTTTGGGACGTTAAACCCCTCAAATCAACAACAACAACAAAGAAGAATATTGAAACAGATGGACACAAGTAGAGTATGGAGCACAGAACAGACCGCTTTGGCCTGTGCTCTTCACTCTTCCCGTGTCACAATGCTTCAGTATTTTTCTAATGATGCGTCAACCAGGCCCTTTGAACCCGTTGTTGTTGACCCACATTACTTTCTTTACCTGCTCTACCTCGATCACCTCGCCGACCTGGGAAAATTGTTGCCTCTGGACCAGACTCAGAGCCCTGCATTTTTTGACAAAATATGTTGTGACGACACGTCTTCGGGAGATTTACGTTGGAAATACCTGTAGGTAACAATTTTTGAACAAAGATTTTTCGCCTACGCCTGGGCGTTTCACTGGTGAAGTGAAACTCATCCTTGAGCGGAGTCCTCGATAACCGTGCATAGAATGCATGCGCCATCGAATAGACTACACATGCAACGAAGCTTTCTTATGCTACTTTCGGCCTGTCCAATAAAAATGCATAGATCAAGCTTCCGCATAGCTTGAAACAATTTCGACAGAAAATATTTCTCGTTGTACGCGATCTTGGAAATCGGATCTCGAATATGCCAGAGCTCTAGAAAGCCACAAGAAGCGTTGCTGTATATATGGTAAGTAAGATGTACAGGACGCGGTGACTGCCTGTGAACGAAAGCAAAGGTTTTTTTTTTTTTCGTAGGTTGGATATATATCATCGTTTCACATTTTACAGCCGAAGTGGCTAGGAGGTGGTCAAATGTGGCAGTCCGGGAGTGCGCAGAAATTATCCTCATCGAGAAGTGCGAGAAGTGTACGCGAGCTTCTTTCTTCTCCTGCGCTCGACGCACCCCAACGTTTCTTATATTTTTTTTTTCTTGTCCTTGGGGGACACACTAGCTCTAGCACTATTGCCCCCCACCCACTTTTACACCATGGTGTTCACGCGTTCTCTAAGGTGTGGCACTTGAAATCAGTACTGTGATAAAACAAAGCGAAAAATTCTTATCTCATTAACAAACTCGATGATAAACATCGCACCCGCATATTTCAGCTTTGCTTATCGACCATCTTCACAAAATCTAAGGGCGGACCATTTTTTTAAAGAAATAAGTATTGTTTTTTTTTCTCTTTCTTTCTCTCTCCCCTGTATCTCTCTGCACTTCATCTGCCTCCTTCAACTTCACTTTCGTCACTTGAGGGGAGCAAAGTAAGGCCACTCTTGGTTGACCTTCCTTCCTTTCTTTTATTCCTTTCCTGACTGTCAATTCAAGATCTGTATCTTTGGAAACACATATTTTTTGCTGTCAAATGTTGCGCGAGAGAATTTGGTGTTCCGTAACACCAAGAACAGCTGACCATGCTAAGGTATGACGTGTTATCTTTTAACAGCTATTGAACTGCATGTGAACTCATCAATGTTACCTGAACGATGGTTTCATGCCCCGCCACGGTGGTCTAGTGGCTAAGGTACTCAGCTGCTGATCCGAGGGTCGCGGGATCGAATCCCGACCGCGGCGGCTGCATTTCGATGGAGGCGAAATGTTGAGGCCCGTGTGCTTTGCGATGTCAGTGCACGTTAAAGAACCCCAGGGGGTCAAAATTTCCGGAGCCTTCCACTACGGCGTCTCTCATAATCAGAACTGGTTTTGGGACGTAAAACCCCACAAAAACGAACAAACAACAACAAACGATGGTTCCATGGACAGTGCGTCTGGTGCCAAATAAGCCACACCGAATTTTACAGCTTATTTCGAACGCCACTTAACAGCGAGAAGATCCTGGACGTAGAAAAAAAAAATGGAAGGAAGCGGCATAGCATTGCAACAAATATGTTTGAGGAAAAAGCAAAACTGAAAATGTAGTTGCGATATCCATTGTCGTAACGATGGCGACTGTGTTGCGGTTGCTAAGCGCTCGTAGTTTTCAAAAATAGTCTCATAATGTGAGATTTTCATATCTCTCTTGCTGTTTTTCAGGGGCTATTAAAACACTTAGATGCATACACTTCGAAATAAAATATGCTGAAGTAACATATTGGACAACTCTTCGCCTCACAAGTCGAAGACAGTGAAAGTCCCAACCTAACACAAAGATCTAAGAGAGCCACGTTGTAATTATCAACTACTCACGAATCGTGACGTTGACGTATCACCAGTGTGCAGAAAGGGGCGCCTGCTTGCCTCATAGGACAAAGTCTTGGGTGCACCTTTCACATAACGCCTTTTCTCATCATAATGTCGTGCTACTTACAGAGGCTCTAATCACTCAGGGCGACAGCAGGGTGTGACACTCAGCCTAGGGGCGCCAAAACAGTACGTTGGGAAAAGGTGTCAGTGTACAGCTCCGCACTTTTTTGTAATAAAGGGCGAACTGGGCGTTAGGCTATCTCCACTGAGCAAAGGATGGATGCGCCTCTTAGTTGCTGGCGAGAACGTACTGTGCTCGGTAATGTTGTAAGTGTTCACGAATAATAACAGTTGCTTCTCCTGGAACTAAACCGCAAACAATGCAAACTATCTTGAGAATGCTTTCATTCACAGCGATATCCTTTGACCCAGTGACCATAGTGTGCGTTGTGCTTTTTGTTCTTCCCTTTTATTTTCGTAGTCTCGTTATTTTCGTATTTGGTAAACAACGATAAAACGAAATCCTGCCTGTCAAGGGTATCCGGGAGGCGTTATCAGCGCGGCGACGACGACGAATGCGACGAATACGATGACGACGGTAATTCCTTTCTCGCCAATTTCCCAGGAAGGCGTAAATTACAGCCTACTGAACGTACCGACACTTTAGGGTCATCCAAACCACGTGACAGCCAGGTCAAGTCCGTCTATTAGACGTACGCTGACGCCACGCACGACGTATCCCGCTTGGTGGATACTGTGGATGCTTGCGGGCAATGGTGGAGTGCGCATGCGCATGGTGGTGAAAAGACTGAGCCTAACCGACCGAGTTCAGAAGCACGTTCTTCTGCCTCCACGTTCTTTCTTACCCGGTGCACATACGCCACCCGAGTTTGCTAGCGCATGGCCCAAGAGCGAATGCTGCAGCGTCCGGTACAGTTCACTAAATGTCCTCACTGAACTTCGCTAAAGCTACTGCGCAGTTTATAGGATGCCCGTACTTGTGTTATATCTTACGCTTGAAGTCCGAGTGCACAGTCCAAAAGGCAAGTCCTTTTGTTGTCTTCACACTCGATGACGGCGGCGAGCGCAACGGAATGGCAAGGTACCGAGTTTCGGCATGGAGCTTCCCCGCCAGCATCGATCTCGCATTGCAACGGAGGCAAAATGACATCGTCCGAGTTCGAAAGAGCGCCGCAATCGATGCGCACCGTACGAGGGTCCCTTTTGAGCAGTTTTAAAAGGAAGATAAGTTTGAGCATTCGTCGTGAGAACAGAATTCAGATTTCTATGGGCCAGACATATGAAACGAGATGCGAGTTCTTCGCTACGGGTGGTTACGAAAAGTATAGTTAAGAATGCAAAAAGAAATATAGAAGTCTCGTGCATTCTGCTTTTGCTCCCGTACTGCATAGAAGCTCAGAATGTCCTCTTTTTTAGTTACTAGAGAGATTCTCCACGTAGCGTTGGCTTTAAATAATGTACTTCTTGAGGGGCCAGTTGGTGAAACATGTCTAGAAGAAAGGCGCAAATTTCGACACCACAAAGACAAGACAAAACACAGGACGAGAGCCTGTCTTGCTTTTGTGGTGTCGAAATTTGCGCCTTTCTTCTAGGCTTTACATAAGTCAAGCAGGGGAACACAACAAAGGCGTCCAACATCGTTGGTAACAAACAATAGTGTTACCTTACCTATGACCACTTATACGACCACTGTGTGAAGTGGTCGTATAATTCAATTCACATATCGCCCTCATAAAAGTAAATTGAAGCCAGTTCCGCGCCTGTGGAATCAGAGTAAACAGCGTAGCTGGCAAGCAAGCGCCAATACCGTGCGAACGTAGATTAAGCTTTTGTCCATGTTACTTCACCTTCCTCTCCTTTTTATCACATCATTTTAATTCATTCTCCCTTTATGCCTCTCTATTCCTTCTTTCACATTTCCTTTTTTTTATCTCTTCTATATTGCACTCTATCCTCTTTTCCTCCTCCGCAACCTCAGCTCTCTTCCCCACCCCTTGCTATGCTGAACAGCCCATGGCTGTTCTAATGCTTACATTCTCACTTACTCCTTTTCCTCCTACTTTTTCTTTCCCTCATCCTTACATCAGTCCGCCTCACTCGCACTTCTTTTTCGCATCCCATTGTTAAACTATACTGTATAACGGAATTCCATTATTTACCCTTTCCCTCGCTCCTTATTCGCCCTCACATCGCACCTCCTCACCGTCTATTCCCTTTGCGACCACACTGCTATACTATACTATGCAAAGCTATGCACGGGTTCTAACCCCGGACCAGGACGAATTTTTCGCCAACAAAGAAGCTTCCATTTAGGAGAAATCCATGCAGATTCCCTTGCATCCTTGTGCTACAAATCGAGGGGATGCTAATTTTCCCTTTCATAAACGTTACTCCACCTTGCGGGCTTCCGCAGAGCTCATTTGCCATATTCATGCCCATGTGCTTCGACTTGTCCATGGATTCGCCCTCGTGCTATCAATTGCTAGCCTCCTGGTTAGCTAAACTAGCAGAGCGAGCGCCCTGGACAGGCGTTGTTCCCGTGTTCGAACCTAGGGCGAGGGCGCATTTTTCGGCATCTAAGCAGCTTTCATTTATGAGAAGTCCGCTGGAGTCCTTTGTATTGTAGTGCTGCAAGCGGCTGGATGCTAATTTTCTCTTTCATAACCGTTGCTCCACGTTCCGGGCTTCCACAGAACTCATATGAGTCATATCCCATGGCTATTCTACGCTAAGAGCTGCTCGGCGCATACCCATTTTCTGTGGCTCGTCATATAAGGCTATGCCATGCTTTTTACCCTCTCCCGTTCTCATTTCCTACCTACTCACCCTCTCATATCTCTTCCTAACTTCTCTTTCTCGCCACCTTTCTATACTTACGCGTATGCTATGTTAGGAGCTGCTTGGCACATACCATCTCTCTGTGCCGCATGCCCGTCTTTATTGGTAGTGGACTGAACGCGTGTGCGCAAAAGAAGAATGAAGTGCGCGTGCAAATGCCACACATTGGTCATTTCATAGAGGTACGCGTGCACTCAGTTCATGATGACTTTGTCATGATCACTTTCCGTGTTCGTACCAGAGAAACCATTATAGGGTTGAGCAGCGCAGCTGTTCACCCCTATAAAAACGAAAGCTTCAACTGGTCAATGCATTCAGAAAATGGCAGTCACGCATGTTTGTCGGTGTTGGCCGTTAAGCACGGTCGTTATAGGCGATCAATACGATGATGAATTTGCTAGCTACATTACTAAAGCAAAATCAGAACAGAAATTCTGACACAAACTTCTGTCATTGTACGTGTTGTATTTCAACAGTTTCTATCAGTAAAGAGGCTGAGTTTATCCTTGTCAAGTGTGCTAGCGATAAATATTACAGCCTGATTTTAAATATACGAGGGCTATTCTTTAAAGGTCAGATACGTCTCACAACCACATTGGAATTTAAAGGTATCTTCTACGGAACGCACCGCACATGGTCCAGCTACCTCTATACATATCCGCCACTTTGATTCAGGCAGTTGTCGCAGCGTGTTGCTAATTTTCCTATGCCTTTGTCATAGAAGGCGACCGCCTGTGCTTTCAACCAATTTTGTCTCCGCTTATCTACCCCTTTTGAATCCCTCTTCCCTAGTGCACGGTACCGAGCTGGAAGTTACCTTCTGGTTAACCGCCTCTGCGTGTTGTGTGTGTGTGTGTGTGTGTGTGTGTGTGTGTGTGTGTGTGTGTGTGTGTGTGTGTGTGTGTGTGTGTGTGTGTGTGTGTGTGTGTGTGTGTGTGTGTGTGTGTGTGTGTGCTTCTCGCTATCTGCTATTCGTTGTCGGTACGCACTGCTTCAAAGTTTCTGCGCCATAGTCATGTGCTTTGCTCTCAACCATTACCGTTGTATCGCGCACGTCACTCATTTGTCGATGAATTTTGGCTGCAGTGCACATGACAGCCCCCAGGAATCGATCGATGCATGCATCAGCCGGAGCTCTATTCTTCAAGGCATGTTTATGTGCTCGTTGTGACCTCAGTACTGGCAACTGCGACGTCGTGTAACCTGCAGGCGTACTAGAGATGCTGCACAACACGTCTACGTTCGGCGTCATCGAATTTTCGCTTGTAGTTTGATGTCGCGACCGATAGGACCTTGAAAAAAGGTTAATAGCCCTCAGGCGACTGCCTTGCATGACCAGGACATAGGAATGTTAGTACCACTCCATGAAAATTATCTCACTCGGAGCGACGACTATGCAAAGAGGTAAAGGGATAAGTATATCTAAATTTCTCATAGAAAACAGTCTTGAGCGGTGCCCTCAGTTTCATAAAAGGTCAATAATATGATTGCTTCCACAACTCCTCTTAAAATACATCTAATATTTCTAGAATTAGTTCACTCAGTAACGGCAAGGCCTCTTGCGAGGCGTAAAACGGTACGTTTGTAAACTTAAAGGCCTCATTCCAGTTGTAGTCGCTTACGCCATCGTAGTTGTCTAGCCAACCTTCGATGTCCTCACCAGGCAGGCCGGAGAAGGTTTCAGGGTAGCAATGGCGGTGGTTGGCAGTGCTGGGGCGAGGGGTGACTGGCACTCGGAGAGAGCTGGTGGACGCTGCGGGCTGACCTTGCGACAAGATGGCCTCTTGGTGTAAGCGCCATCCCGAACGTTGCTCCAGGAGAGATTTTGGAGAGTATACAGGTCGAAGCGATGTTAAAGCACCTCCACCACTCGAAGTATCGCGGGTGAGCCGATGCCCTATTCTGAACAGGCAAGATATGCGCCGAGGAAGAAGAACGCGATGCCATGATTGACGATGGCATTGTACAGATTAGGAAGAAGATGCCCGTACTATATAGGTGTGGGCAAATGTGGGCGCAGGTTAGCCGTACGTGTCAGAAAGCACCCAGAGACGAAGAGAAAGAGCTTTACGTACGGGTCGTAAGACAAGGGACTATACAAACACATAAGCATGTACATTCGACTGCTTAAACTGCGAACGGCATTTAAGTTTGGTAGCACTCGCACATCGGTTCAGCAGATCTCGTTGCGTGAGTCCTGGTTGAGTCGATCAGACGAGTACCTGCCACTCGTCCGCCGCGGCCCGAACAGAAGGTGGGTCTAACGTGCGCTCAGGGCCAGGTGTGTGCTGGACAGCGCGAGGTCGTCTCAGCACCACTAGCATGCCGCGCTCGTTCAGCGCCAGTAGCTAGGCACGTTCAGCTGCTTCAGGTCAGTGCCGGGGCGTGGCCCGGCCCAGTGGAGAAATACCAGGAAGAATCCTGGCTCGACAACGACAGCAGCTGAGACAACACCAGCAACTCCACGAAGGACGCCCCGGACTGGACCAAGAAGCGCGCCTCGACCAACGCCAAGTACAGCGACAGGCCAGCGACCGGAAAAAATTACAGCATATCCACGGAGTGAATGATCACGAGTGGGCGAAGCTCGGGAGGTTCATCGCAGATCGTGCCGAGTTCCGGATTAATTGAGTTAACGCGCACGCTACGAATCCTCATGGTTCAACTATACGCACAAGTGAAATCTCCCACCGGCACTTCGTTGCAAGTCAAGACCAGTGCCTAAATATATATATATAATGTGACGGAGACGCAAGAGCGATGAAATGATTATTTAGAGGGTTGGCGAAACCGACAAAATGGCTGAAGGCACACACGCGCGCAAGCGTCAAGAACACTCGTCGTCGTTCTCACTTCGTATTGTTCAACACTTGTCCGCACTGCACCGCTTCGTAACATCACTCTCCCGCGGCGGAAGCGCCGTCACGGCGCTTGCGAAGACGACGAGGCACTAGCAGGGCAGTACGGCTTGATTCGTGAAACATGAACAACGTCGGTCTGCTGCGAGGAGGTCGAAGAGGCGGGGGCGAGTGGCGCTATCTCGTAGTTGACGTCACTAAGCTGGCGCAGAACTTTGTAAGGCCCGGTATAACGGGAGAGTAGCTTTTCGGACAACCCGACCTGGCGGCGTGGTGACCAGAGGAGAACGAGAGAGCCCGGCGTGAACTGTACACTCCTATGCTGGCTGTCGTAACGAACTTTTTGGTGTTGTTGTGACGAGGAAAGGCGATCGTGCGCAAGTTGACGAGCGGCACGGGCTTGAGTAATGGCCCCGCTGGCGTACTCAGTCAACAACGGTGCAGGTGAAGGAAGGAGGGTGTCAAATGGTAACTTTGGGTGCCTGCCGAATAGTAGGTAAAACGGTGAAAAACCAGCAGTATCATGTCGGGACGAATTGTACGCAAAGGTAATGAATGGGAGTGCTTTGTCCCAGTCGCGGTGGTCAGGTGAAACGTACATTGATAACATCTGAGTGAGCGTTCGGTTGAGGCGCTCGGTCAATCCGTTCGTCTGCGGATGATAAGCGGTGGCAAGCTGGTGTTCAGTGGAGCACGCACGGAGGATGTCATCGACGACACGTGAAAGAAAATATCTCCCGCGATCGGTAAGTAGCTGCCGAGGAGCGCCATGCTGAAGAATGATGTCATACAAGAGAAAGTCGGCGACATCAGTGGAAGAACTGGTTGGCAACGCCCGAGTGATGGCAAAGCGGGTGGCATAATCTGTTGCGACGGCAACCCATTTGTTTCCTGAAATGGACGTAGGAAATGGGCCTAGCAGGTCCAGGCCAACACGCGAGAACGGTTCTAGAGGTATGTCGATAGGATGTAGGAGGCCGGACGGAAGGGCAGAAGGGCGCTTGCGGCGTTGGCACTGGTCACAAGCAGCGACATAACGTACCACAGAGCGATACATGCCAGGCCAGAAAAAACGACGCCGCACGCGATCGTACGTGCGGGAGACACCTAGGTGACCAGCTGTGGGTACGTCGTGAAGTTGGTGAAGAACACTGGATCGTAGATGTTGAGGTAAGACAAGCAGAAGTTCCGGGCCATTGGTGCTGAAGCTACGACGATACAGGATGTTGTCGTGTAATTCGAACAGGCGAAGAGAAGGATCTGGTGCTGAAGACGTTAGGCTGTCGATGATGGATCGTAACGAGGCGTCTCGTTGCTGTTCGCTGCGGATGTCGCCCAAAGCACGAATGGAGAGTACGCATGTGTCTGAGTCAGGGTCAACGACGTCGGGAGCATCAACGGGGTGACGTGATAAACAGTCTGCATCTTGGTGCAGGCGTCCCGACTTGTGATGCACAGTAAACGAGTATTCTTGGAGTCGAAGTGCCCATCGAGCGAGACGTCCAGACGGGTCCTTGAGTGACGAGAGCCAGCAAAGGGCGTGGTGGTCGGTAACGACGGTAAATGTGCGACCATACAAATAAGGTCTAAATTTGGTCACTGCCCACACCAAAGCCAGGCATTCACGCTCAGTTATTGAGAACTTCTGTTCCGAGGTCGAAAGAAGACGGCTGGCATAGGCGATTACTCTGTCCTTACCGTGCTGTTTTTGGCCAAGGACAGCGCCTATTCCATGGCCACTAGCATCAGTTCGAAGTTCTGTGGCCGACGAGGGATCGAAATGGGCCAGTATTGGTGGCGTAGTGAGCAAATGAATGAGGGCAGAAAAAGAGTCTGCCTGCTCTAGGCCCCATACGAAGGAAACGTCCTTTTTCAAAAGATCAGTAAGCGGTCGGGCTATGTCCGCGAAGTTTTGAACAAAACGACGGAAGTATGAACATAGCCCCACAAAACTTCGGACGTCCTTGGTTGAGCACGGCACAGGAAATTCCCTCACAGCCCGCACCTTATCGGGATCCGGTTGAACACCCGCAGGACTCACAAGGTGTCCAAGTATAGTGAGCTGGCGCCGTCCGAAACGACACTTGGCGGAGTTGAGCTGGAGACCGGCTCTGCGAAAGACATCAAGAACGGCCGACAGACGTCGGAGGTGGCTGTCAAACGTAGATGAGTAGACGATGACGTCGTCTAGGTAACACAAACAGATGGACCACTTATATCCTCGAAGCAAAGAGTCCATCATGCGTTCGAAAGTTGCTGGGGCGTTACAAAGTCCAAACGGCATGACCTTAAACTGGTAAAGACCATCGGGCGTGACGAATGCAGTTTTCTCGCGGTCCATGGGGTCGACTGAGATTTGCCAGTAGCCGGACCGAAGGTCGATGGATGAAAAGTATTGGGCTCCGTGAAGGCAATCGAGGGCGTCATCGATGCGAGGTAAAGGATAGACGTCTTTATGGGTCACTTTGTTTAAACTCCGATAATCGACGCAGAAGCGCCATGTGCCATCCTTCTTTTTAACAAGGACAACCGGGGAGGCCCACGGACTAGATGAAGGCTCTATGACGTCTTTAGCAAGCATCTTATCGACTTCACCCTGGATGACTTGACGTTCTTCTTGAGAGACGCGGTAAGGACGTCGGCGTACAGGATGTGCGTCACCAGTGTGGATGCGGTGAGCTACAACAGATGTTTGGCCTAGGGAGCGGCCATCAAAGTCAAAGATGTCACGATAGGACACAAGCACGCGATGGAGATCAGTAGCTTGCGTTGGGGTGAGATCAGGAGCTATCATCTTGGAAATGCCGTCGACTGGCGAAGGAGCGACGGGGTTGTCATCCGGGGAACGTAACATAACATCAGCGTCCAAAATCGCAACCTCGCAATTCTCCAGCGCAGAGATGGTGGCCAACGCTATGCCTTGCGGAATAACTTGAGTCAGCAGGCTCACGTTGAGTATGGGAACAATCGCTTGATTGTTAGTCACGGAAACAATGGTGTGCGCAAAGGCGACGTCGCGGTCCAACAGTACGTCCACAATAGGCGACAAGAGGTAGTCACCATCGGTCACGTCGCGTGAGGAAGTCAAACTGACGTATTTAACGGCTTGAGGCGGCAAACGGACGTGATGGCGAGAGCACAAACGCGGAGGTAGGTCGGCCGGAAGGTCATAAAGCTGTGGCAACTCAAGTTGAAGAGCGCCGGTTGAACAATCAATGAGCGCAGAGTGAGCAGACAGAAAATCCAAGCCGAGGATCAGATCATGGGGGCACTTCTCTATAACGGCAAATTCTACGGAAGTAGGACGACTTGCAATACAAACACGCGCGGTACACATCCCAAGAACGGCAGGAGTACCTCCATCAGCGACACGGAGTGTGCGGGAAGAGGCAGGCGTGAGCACTTTATGCAAGCGGCGGCGAAGGTTGGCACTCATTACGGAAATTTGCGCTCCAGTATCTATAAGGGCAGAAACAGTCACACCATCCACAACAACTTCTAACAAGCTTCGGTTAGTCGGCAGCGTGAAGAGAGGATTTGTGGAGGAAGTCGTCAATGCAGCGTCACCTCCCGGCGCTGCACTGTTTAGTTTTCCGGATAAGCGGTAGCGAGGTTAAACGGGGACGACGGTCGGCGACCCTGCGGCGATCGAGACGACTGGCGACGGCCTGGGGGCGAGCGTGACCGGTGACCACGTGGCGACGGTGAGCGGCTATTTAGGCTTCTGTACGAATCGGGATTAGACGACTGGGCAGGAGGGGCAGAGCGGTAGCCGGCCTGTCGGTAGTCGTCCTGTCGGTAGTAAGGAGCGTACGAAGCCCGAGGCGGCGAGGACCAGCGGGAGTTGCAATAACGGGCTACATGGCCGGTACGACGACAACGGAAGCAAATTGGTCGGTTGTCAGTGGTTCGCCACAAGGCAGGGTCGCGATACTGTGTAGGAAACCGCTGCACGTAATGGGACGACTGCTGACGCCACGGTGTCGGCTGTGGACTAGCTACGGCGCACACAGAATGGATGCCTACGTTGGCCAGTTCCTGCCGGACAATGGCTTGAACGATCGGAGTGGTGATAGCCGCCGAATCGCCAGAACCGGCATAGGCTGGAGCAGGGGCCATCGCTTCAAGTTCACGGCGCACAATCTGAGTCACCTGGTCCAATGAAACTGAAGCTTGCGGTTGTGTCCTAGTGCATTCTTCGCAGGAGGAAGTTGCAGCCGTATTGGGAAGCCTGGCGAACACGGTGTTAATGCGCCGACTTTTAGCCTGCTCAAAGCGTCGACACTCTTTGATGACGGCATCTACGGTCGAGTAATTCTTACACATTAAAAGGTTGAAGGCGTCGTCTGCAATCCCCTTTAGAATGTGGCCAACTTTATCGGTCTCCGGCATCTCGGCGTCGGCTTTACGGCACAGCGCTAACACGTCTTCTATGTACGAGATGTAAGACTCCGTAGACGTTTGCGCACGAGACGCGAGAGCTTTCATCGCTGCTAACCTACGCCCGACGGGCTTCCCGAACAAGTCTAGCATCTTTTCTTTACATATGTCCCAGCTTCCGAGTTCGGCTTGGTGGTTTTCAAACCACACTTTCGCAGTTCCATTGAGGTAGAAAATCAGATTGGCCAGCATGAGAGTAGGGCCCCATCGGTTGAGCGTACTCACGCGTTCGTAATCTGCCACCCAGTCCTCGACGTCCACATCATCAGAACCACCGGAACCGCTGAATGTGCCAGGATCCCGAGGATGCGTGAGTACGAGCGTTGAAGCCGCGGGGGCGGACTCAGGCGCTGTTTCTTCCGCCATGGTAGAGGGACCCTCCAAACGACGACCGCTGCGAAGTTCCGTTGCGAAGCGTGTCGTACCCAGCACCTTCCACCAAATGTGACGGAGACGCAAGAGCGATGAAATGATTATTTAGAGGGTTGGCGAAACCGACAAAATGGCTGAAGGCACACACGCGCGCAAGCGTCAAGAACACTCGTCGTCGTTCTCACTTCGTATTGTTCAACACTTGTCCGCACTGCACCGCTTCGTAACAATATATATATATATATATATATATATATATATATATATATATATATATATATATATATATGGGTGGCCGGTCAACGGTTCTTCAACACGAGCATTCGGTATTTCTCAATCAAGAAACTGGCTAGGAGACGCTACCTGCGCCAACGTTGCCTCTCGCGGGTGAGGGCGCGTTCTACTTCTTTGCGAGCTGGTAGAGCGTTCATCTAAGAAAGAGCGTTTCCATAGTCAACGCGCCCCTTTCGCTCTCTCTCTCTCTATCACAAGACAGCACGCGCCGAGGGCAGGAGGCATGCGCTGAGGGCGAGCGGGTGCCTGGCGTCTTTCGTTGGTTTATTTCATCAATCAACGGCGTTTTGAACAAAATTTTTATTGTCTAATCACGCACAGGAGAAATCTCACCAGGCACTACCTTGGAGGTAAACAATGGCTGCTAATGGGAATGAGAGACAGAAGAAGTCGGCTTTTAGCTAACACTTACACTTCTACTTCTACTAACGTTTCCTACTGGAACATGCCAATGGCTGCTAATGGGGAATGAGAGACAGAAGAATTCGGCTTTTAGTTAACGCGCACGCTGCGAATTTTTTATTGTTCAACAACGCACAGGAGAAATCTCCCACCGGCACCACCTTGGAGGTCAAGATGTGGTACTAGCGTTAAGACTGGTTACACACTACTACGACGAGGGACGAACGGGTGCCGCTATAAGGAGCTTCGCCCCTAAAACGCCAGGCCATCCGCGAAGAACGATGCCACAGACGACCACCAGGGACAAGTGGGGTGATGCCCAGCCTTGTAGGACCCCGTGATCGTTGAAGCTGGGGCGAGGTCCAGACCAGAAGGGCAGCATCACGATGTCGATAAGTGGCCCGGCGTTCGATCACCTGATGTCTGCAGCTCGTGGAGATGACCCCGTCGCTCGAGCGCTTTTCTCGCGACTCGCGCAGAAGCCACGCGCTCACCCGCACTAATTAGGCCTCACACACTGAGTAAAGGCATTAAGTTTACCGCGCACTTCTCTGTCGGCACCGCACACTGAACGCAAATAGGCTTCGATGACGATGCAAGCCAATCCTCCTACTGCGGAAGGTTACTGCCAAGAGCACATTAATGAAAATGTGAAGCACCAGTAGAGTAGGAATCATAGCATCAATATGTCCACGATGAAATGTGCGACACCCGAGAACGGTCGCCCTTTTGTAATATTGACAACTCTGGGAGGCCAAGCAGACATTGTCTATCAAACAGACCCCATAACGGCACGAAACACACCGGTATGAAGCGTTTGCGCGAATTATAAAAGCGCCAGAAATTAGGAAGAGGCGAGAGCACGAACAGCCATGTATACGCTCTCGAATTCTGTGCTATGCCCCAGCCCCCCCTTTTTCTTTCTTTTTTTTTTTTCGCTGCCTTTCCGCATGTGACCACATGAGGGATTCCTTCAAGCATCCTACACGCCATTAACCGAGTAAGAGGCAAACGCCGTTCCTGATTAGAAAGAATAAAGTTAACAAGCCACATTGGCAGTTTTGTATCCCACCTCTTCAATAGCCAGGTCTAGAATAGGGTACACCAAAGCTTTGCGTTTGCCGTAATAGCGCATGCGCCGTGCTCTATACGCTTAGGCGGGCGCGTTGTTTCTTGGAAACGCTGTGCGTACCCAAGAAAGCCAAAGCTTGCGGACCAAATTCTGAAACTCTCACGTTGTATTTATTTGGGTCAGCGACGGCCCTATATACTGTTAACGTTGTAGCGCGTCGGTATCCACTGATGATTTTAAGTTTAGCTACCAGTTCACGCGTCAAGGAAGTCTGTTAGTTCATTTTGTCAAGCTGAGCTGCGGCGGACTTGAGAAATCATTAACTCACTTGTCCGCGTCGCCGCTCAGATTCCGTCACAAAGACGTTTTTCTTTATCTGTCACGGTATTTGACAAGGGAAGCAAAACGATTACCTTGCCTAGTATACATATATGTTTCAATATTGGTCCTTTCCTGGATATGGTATTGACAATTGTTTGTAATACTTCACCTCCATATTGATCGCACGTTTGATCTCGTCGAAACATTTATTTTTGTTTTGCCATTGCTCTATATTTTGCAGAAAAATAGGGATCGCTGACATATTGGAATAACAATTTTAGGACAGGACGCTTCTTAGCCAACGGTGGGTATGGACATTTAACTGAAAATAAGGACAAAACACGCTTGCGAACGTGATTTCATACTCTGCCATGAAGCGGCCTGACCTCGGATCGCTAAACTTTGCCGGGTGAAAAATTAAATTGTCTCCACCCATCCTAAGATGGATTCTAAATTGCATCAGGTGTTCCTTTCATTGCCATTACTGCTCGCACATCTAGCACACTTATGTAGCACACTGCGGCTTCCTTTTCGCTTGGTCAGAGCGCTGTTACGCCATACCGAGGACCTGAAAGAGCGGCGCCATTAAATTAAGCAACCGCTGGCATAACTCTCTATCAACGGCGAACATTTCTCTATACGCGAAGGCGAAGTGGAAGCATGGACTCCTCGGGGCTTTCTGCTAAATGTTACCCTATATATATGGTGCCGTTTGCGAGACATGAGACGTATCATGCGCACTCACTGCCCTAAGCGGATAAGAGGCCCGAGAGACACCAGCGTAGCATGGCGGATAAGCGGAACAATCCCCAGGTGGGAGGACGATACTCGCGGCGTTAGTCCTATTTTCGTCGGCGAGATAAACGAAGAGGGAGAGTGACACCATCGTTGAGTGTGGGTGGCCTTTACGGTGCATTCGTGCGGTGTCAATCGATGCCGAGAGAACTGATTGGCGTGCATTTTATTTGCTGATTTTCTTCCCCTTCCTTTAGTCGGGCTGGTGGATGACATGGATTTGCGTAGCCAGTTGTATGCAGTAACGAAGGTTGTGTGAGGTAGCTGACAGTGGAATATTAGAATGTGATACCAGTAAGTTTGACGACTCTCCGCTCTCTCTCTTGCTTCGCCTACCCAAATGCAAACAACTCGGAGGCAGTTTTGACTAAAAAGTCTTCATTCCAAGGGAAGGGTAATCTTCCCGAGGTACGGCCTGGTTGCTTGCAAGAGGCCACAGTGTACGACAAGAGTACAAAGGCATTGTGGAGATGGGTATCACGAGCATCCGAGGTTCACCTAATTCTCGTCGCTGATTGCGGTACGTATTGTTTTCATTCCTTATTTTGCTATTTCAAAACTAAGCTATCGGGCAAAAATTACCTCCGACGACCTAAGACAGTACTTGGAGGTCAGTGTCGTGCAGGTTAGGCTTAGGCAGCACACTGTGAGCTTCTTTTACTTTCGCGCTAACAGTGACTTTCTGGTAAATCCTTCTTAGCGTCCTAGGCACACTTTTTCCTGTAATGGGATGACATTGATGTTTCGCTGAAACTAAGCAGAGAATAATACCACAGTACTCTCATCTCCCAACTTCGCACCTAGCACGTTGCACTTCATGGTTCGTTGCGTGCATCAGCATTTTCTGTTCCTCTCTCTCTCTTTAGTTGCATAACGTAAATTATCGAGAGCTAGCTTAGGGATTTGAGTGAATCCTGTACTAGTTTTCCTTTGGAGGATATTCTTAAGCTGCCATGCAGTCAAGAGAATCCTTGGTTGCGCGTATAGAAATCCATGTTCCGTACGTGTACTATCGGCTGCTAAAGTAACGTACAAGTTACGAGCGGTGTAACACGAGCTAAACCCTTAAGTTCTCGAGCCTCGCCCACACCCGTGCATCCCGACAATGAGTGGCATGCGCGTTACAAAAGCGTGTGAGATAGGCTTCAGAACATTCGTTCTGCAGCCCATGGAAGATTTGCGCCGGTTTTCCGCGTAAAATATACGCCAACGCAAATCCATGCCGTTGTACTAAGCTAACACGCTTTACTGACACTGATCGTGTTGAGTAGCACCTCCAACGCACCTCGAAGCACACGCTTGAAAATCCCCAGACCTTTAAACCTTGCTTTAAGCAGCGGGTTGGGGTCAAAACGCTGTTCACAAAAGTGACCGCTTGTCCGTTTCACGATAAGCCGATCAATTCCAAGTAGCGTCATGTGTCTTGCCAAGATCACAGAGTTGTCATCCCAAAATATCCCGAGGAGCTGCGTAACACGGGATAACGTTCTAAACACAAGAGTCACGTTTCACATTTTATCAGGAGAAAACGTGACGTTGCGAAGGCTCGGCGAAAGTGTAGAATGTCATCGAGAAAATGGCCTTCATGCAGTATCAGTTCTGCGCGGCCGAGTTGCACTTGCGCAAGGTGGCTCTTATGAAACGGGTTTAAAACGCATGACTTGTAAACTTAGCAACAACCTACAACGAGAGAACCGTGAAGCTGAAGCAACAGCCACTCGATGAGCACAGCGCGGACAAGCAGCGGATTCTTTCATAACCGCCCACAATATCTGGGTTTCTGCCGGCATGTATGTTCATTGCACACACATTATTCTCTTTTTAACGCGACAGTGTTAAGGGCCCATATCTCGGAAAATCCGGCGTCGCCCTAGGCGCCCACTACAGGATCTTGTCTCGAGAGCTATCGCCGTGGCTGCCGGAGCACCCGACCACGCAATCCCTCTGCGAGGGCACAGGTGCGTTAGTGAACAAAATTCGACCTTTCAGAGCAAAATCCGTAAGAAGAATCGTGAAAACCGACTTCATTGACACCTATACACATATTAAGCTTGGTCTGTAATTTGAATATAAGCGAAAACATAATTTTGCTACATGTTTTCTTCTTTTTTTCTCGCCCCGTGTCTGAATACCCTGATTACATGCACCCTGTTTTGTGACACGTTGCTTTGAAGTTCAAACAAAGTGAGCTCAGGATTTTGTCGACGCATTCTTAAAATACAATCCGGCAATGGTTCTACTCGCCAGCTTTGAGTCAGCTGAATTGAAGGGCAATAAGGCCTTATTGCTTCGCGGAGCAGATCGCCAACGCACATGCGATGGCTTCAAGTGAAATTCAAGGTCTAAGACTCCGATTGTGATCATCACGCGGTGTTTTCACTATAACACGACAGGAACATAATTTGGACAACACCATGGCTTCAGCGACACTTCCATCCACGGGGGCATTATTACCAGAGTCTAAATATTACAGGTGTTTCACACAAACGATGTGGACGAGTATTTCTACGATAATCGACGATGTGTCAGTGTCATTTGAGGGGTACTCAATCTCATTTTAAAATTAAACATGAAGAAATCATGCGGCCCTGGCGGCATCCCAACGCTTTTACGATAAGGTACTGTTTTTGCTGCAGTAGATAGCTCAGAATTACTTTTATAAAACATGTCTTCTCAGCCGCACTTCCTTCCTCGTGGAAACGTGCTTCAATTCTCCCTTTAAGTCAGGTAATGTTCAATTATTATCTAACTATAAACCAATCTCCCTAACAGCTCATTCATATAAAATTTTAGAGCACATTACCTCTAAACATATCATGGATATTGTCTTAGCATCATTAATTGCTCAACTGACAGAATTCGTTCACGCCATCAGCCGCTCTTTAGACATACGTGATGCCATTTTCATAGACCTTGCTGAGGCCATCGATACTATTTCACATCCTAAGTAACACCGCTTGCACACCTCTGTGAGGATACGCTTTTCTGCAAGTGATTGGGTTAAATCTCTGATTGATCATGCCACCCTCAGGGATTCTTTCTCTCACTCATGTAACAGGCCCAAATCGTGGCAATGAATAATAACTTCGCCAAGACTGTCGTTATGCCCTTTACCCCGTGTTCATGACCCATGCCTCTTGACTGTGCTTTCAATAATGTCATCTTTTGCAAAGTGTTCGAATTCAAATACCTTGGGAATCTTGTGACACATAATTTGTCATGGTCCAAATACCATAATCTGACCTGCAACAATGCGCTTAAGAGATTGGGTTATTTACATCGTCTTACTTTACATCGTGTTGCTCCTCAGTGAATCAGACTACTTATATTCAGAACTCTTATTCGTTTCGTTCTCCAATAATGTTGCGTTGTGTGAAACATCTATAGACAATGTGATATCAAAAAGCTAGAATCCGTTCGAGGAAGGGCTGCGCGTCTTGTGTGAAAAAGATACGACAAGGATATTTCACCCTCAGATTTTCTTGCCCAGGTGTGTCACTTCCAATGCGTCGCCATGTAGAATGCATGAAATTGCTTTGCACTAATCAATTTACCCCGCCTCGACGGTCTAGACAATTATCCTAAGTTTTCCGAACCTTTATCTACGAGGGGCGACCACGCCCTTAACATTGCAACCTTTTTCATCCGCACTGACACAGTGAAGTACAGGTGTTTTCCTTCAACAATCGAAGCCAGGGAATTTGCTTCCCGGACGTGTGCGTTCCTTACCACTAAAGAATTTCCTGAAACCTGTTCATGAGTGTTCATTCTGTTCTTATTCCCACTCTGCAATAGCCTCGTTGAGGCTGCAGTATGTATAAATAAGTAAATAAATAAATAAATAAATAAATAAATAAATAAATAAATAACAGCGAAATATCTGACGAATGTTTAAGCAGCTGCTGCGAGCTTGGGCCTTCTGGCGCACTATGCTAAATAGAGGTTAATGACAATGGTGCCAGGCAAGATCTTATACACTTGTGTTTTTTCAGAGAAGCGACATCTGTATCCAGCAGACATCCAGAGAAACTACATGTCGTTTCTCTGTATGTCTGTGCCACCGTTTAGAGATACGAAGGTTTATTTCAGGCAACTGTCTTCCAGTTCTTTGAACCCACTAGCTGTCCTCCCGGTGGCATCTTGAAACGCCACGATACCATGGTCACCAACACAACTCTCGATACAAGGGTGGGACACAATATTGTTGTTGTTGTTTTGGGGGTTTTACGTCCCAAAACCAGTTCTGATTAAACCACCACAATATGGGTGGGAGAACTATAATTCGCTGATTTTCAGGTGCAGTTACCGCGGAAGTCACGTTGTGGCGCAACGTCCACGCAGTGACTGTTGCCAAGCTTGTCTTTACTAGACAAGCGCGGTTACGTTCAAAGAAAAGAGAAGATGTTCGAGGGCATGACGCGCGCTGGCATGGATTCTTGCCCTTTTTTAACCTTCGTTCGCGTAGCTTCGAGGCTCGAGCGCGCTCGTTGGGACGAAAGGACATTGAACGCACTCGGTCGCTAGAATTGACCTCGAACTTGACGCTGTAAATTCGCGACACGTAAAGCTTTTATGAAAAAAGAAATTTTGCGTCATGCGATTCTCGAGACAATAAGCTCCTCGAGTGGTCTCGCCAGAGGATTATTTGTAAAGATCTTGCAGGACCCTTATGACAGGGCTTGGTTGGCAGTATGCGTCGCGGTGAGGTGCTCGTCCAGAGTCCGAACCCCGAACGAGACCAGATTCCCATCAAGTTAGAAGCTTTCTCGGCTTGAAATGCGCGTCGGTGTCCTTAGTAGCTTGTTCTCTGCGTCTCTCGAACCTCCCGTCACTTTCACGCACTCTGCGGAAACGCATAAGCAGCAACAACAGCCGCAGATCTTAGGTCTATATGTGTGTACACGTCTGTGCACTCAGCAACGGATTGTAGCTATCGGTAAACAATTATTCCTTCCATAAAACAAGAGATAGAAGCACTTATTCTTTCATGCTCAGAGTGTCTTCGTACATTTCGCATCAGACAAGCATTTTACTGTCTTAAGCTGTCTAACTGCGTCCTTTATTTCTATACATAACGTGCACTGTGGAACACCATGGTGGCGCAGTGGTTATCTTGTTTGGCTACTGGCTTGGAGGGCGGGGTTTGACCCAGGCCGCGGCGGTCGATAGAGGTGTAAACGCTAGAGACCAGTGTACGGCGCGTTTTGAGTGTATTTAAGCAAGATGCCCAGGCGGTAAAAATTTTCGGAATCCTCCACTACGGCCTACCGCACGGTGGTATCACGCAGAACCTCAGAAGTTACAACATGCACTGTCGTTTCATTTTTTGGTGGCCCATTTAGAGTACATTACACATATTTGACAAGTATACTCAGGATCCATCCTGTACGCCGTCTTCGCTGCCCATGATTCGTTGGTTCACATACCACTAGCTGCAATTAAATTAATGTTGTCGAATTAACGCACGTCCCAGAGGAGAACACTAAGTCAATTTCTTGAGCGATGTTTCTTACGAAACTTGTAAGCCGCACACGAAATGTGGTATGGCTTGCAAATATTGCAAATACAGCGAGCAATGTAGACATGACTGGTACGTGGCAGTGCTTCCGTGACATTGTCCGGATAAGCTGCTCCTCTCAGCTAAAGGGAATGCGCAATACCAAGAGAGGCAACTCGAAATCTCTACAGCTGTACAAGCAACCATTCCTGTCGCGGAAATTAAATGCCACACGAAAGCATTTCGCAATTGTTGCTGATGTGAACGTGTAGTCGCGCACCTCGAAACGTTCCAAGCTTCGTTCTTTTGTCAACCTAGTCTCTGTTCTCCTTCATTCTGTGTCGTCTGCTTTCTTTTTCCTCCCTTCAGTGCGTGGGTCTACGAGCTGTCCTTTCCAATCTTCTGGTTCCTTGTCCGGGGCAGGCTAGGAAATTGTGTCCATTGTCACCTATGAATGGATCCACCTAAACCCGTCCCGACGTTTTGCGCTTATGGTGAGCGACATTCCATTCTTGCGTTCCTTTGTCACTGCGTTTATTTCGCCGCAGGCACCGTAGTAGTTTCTGACAGCTCGCGTGCCACTGTCACCTTGATTTCTTTCTCGTGATGAAGACGAAGCACAACAGTTCAGGGCTGCTACAAACATTATGTCAACACAAGGCAACGTACAATGTCTTTTGTCCGCTCTATTCCTACTGGTGCACTTGTTTCAGTGCCATTAATTCAATCTGTGTCTGCCTGTAGTCTGATTAATTCTCTGCGTCTGCGTGCCTTCTTCCTATCTTCTTTTGCTACCCCTATCCCCCACTTTATAATAAAGACTCGAGTCCTTCCCGTACATATCAGTCAACGCTGTGGAGAGTAACGAGACAGCTTCAGTATAGATGTGTTCACCCCATACAATACTTGATTTTTGTTTCGCGCCCACGATGTGACTTCCATCAGTTTAATACTGAGTAATAATTGAGATAAACAGCTTTCTTACAGCGCTGTAAATAAGCTGGGCCCTCTCTCTTAGTCTTGTTGTCTTTCTTTCTTCTTTCTTCTTTTTTTTTTTTAGTTTGAAGCCGGTCGCCAGGCTTCACGTGCGTGGCTTTGTCAGCTCGCAGAAGCACTTCCAACGATGAAGGGCGGATAATAATAATAATAATCATCATTTCTGCGGTATTACGCCCAAAAACCACGATATGATTAGGAGAGACGCCGTAGTAGAGGGATCCGGAAATTTCAACCCCCTGTGGTTCTTTAACGTGCACTGACAATGCACAGTACATGGGCCGCTGGCATTTTCTCCTCGATCGAAAATGCAGCCGCTGCGGCTGGGATTCGATCCCGCGACCTTCGGATCAGCAGCCGAGTACCACAGTCACTAGACCACCGTCGCGGGGCGAAAAGGCGGCAGTGAGACGCTCGGAGATGACCGACCATCTCGCGTAACCTGCCGCGTGTCAGATCACTCCGTCCCTATTTCCTTGTTTCTTCGTGTGTGGGTGTTTTTACATATAATAATAATGGTAATAATAATAATAATAATAATAATAATAATAATAATAATAATAATAATAATAATAATAATAATGGGTCAATCCACGCCAAACGTCCCAGACATTGCGCTCGACCCTCTCCAATTCTATTGTAAAAAATTGTGGACGTTCATATCAGTGCACTATTTGTCCTCGGAAAGTATTTCATGGGAAAAAAAAATTTTTTTTGTCTTTTACAGTGATTTGAACTTTGCCGTTGTGGGTGAAACCTAGGTTGCGAAAAAATACTCTAAAAAATACAATATTTCACGGAACGCCTTAAATATCTGCTATTTGCTTGAAAAGGAATGGCACTATCTTATTATCACCCATTGACGACCACTACTGTGTCTCACGATGTGCTTTGTGGTGAAGCAATGCTGCAATTCTGTGCCCATTTTGATTATTTTTTAAAAATTCTACGAATATTACAAACACAACAGGACTGTATCACATGGCTGAATAGTTGGCATTAAGCGTGTTAAAACAGTATTGAAGTCGACGACCGAGTAGTTTCGAAGTGGAAGGGGCGCAAGCATTGCGAAATGCGTGAAATGCCCCATGTTCAGCCACATGTAGAGTGGTGATGCGGTCCAAGTAAAAATGCACGCTTGGTGTCATTTGGAAGAGTAAACAAAGGAGACTTATTTGTGAAAGTTTAATCGGAGTGATATTTGTTTTAGCGAGAAAAAAAAATCTTATGTTGAGCGTTCGCGGCGTGCTGGGCGCGGGCCCATAAGTCCGCTTCACTGCGTCGCCACACTTCCTTGGGACAACGGAAATATGCCGCGCCCACGCGGGTGGCAAGATCGTGTGCTGCTGTGAGTTTTCAAGTTGCTGAAAACTTGCAAACAGTGTATATGGCTGCCAGAAGGTTTCGGAAAGGCACTAAAGGCTGCCGGTGAGTATTCGGAGCTGAGCGCGCCACGGCACTACATGCGCACGTCCGACACGCAGCACTCGGGTTCTGTGCCCGGTTTTCAATCTCTGCGGAGGTTGCAGTTCTTACCTCCACTGCCGACGTGTGGTTTTCGCCACTTGAAATGCCTGTGTTGCCGAGTAGGAAGTGAGCTCGGCATTAAGAGTGGTCAGTGATGATGGCATGAAATGGTGAAACGTGCGCGTACCTTTGACGGAGATTGTAGATTCAAACCTTGCTGAGAGCTCAACTTTCTTTTTTTCAACCCTAATCTCTGGCAATCGGAGCACAAATATACCTTTGATATTTTCTTCTCACCAGGTAAAAAGCTCATGGGGTGTAAGGATATGTCCCTTGTAGGGTCTCTGAAGACTTGCCCTGGCTGCCAGCCGCTTCACGGTGCCGCCAACCCCATTGCAAGCGCTCTTACCATGAGAGGTTACGAAAAAGTTCCACTCTGCAGCTAAACTAAAGTATTTTTCATGGAAGCACTAGTTTACAAAATTTTGTTGTTTTTATACTGCGACGATGCACCGTCGGACATCAGGACGTTCATGTTTCAGGACTTTGAGTACTGCATCTTAAAATGTAGCCACTGGAGCTGTAGTGTGTTCCGAGACAGTCCGAAATCACAACAGATGATTTTGCCCGAAGGGAGCCAGTCGTAATGTGCTTGCGTGTTTACCCAGTGGTATGATTGGGGAGCATCTTGCACAAGGAAATTTTAATTATATGCGAAGTGCAAAATATGAATCAACTGGTCGTCCTTGAGGTTCGTTTTCAGCTCTTTTAAATATTTTGCTTGCGCCTTGCTCACGAAGTGGTGCAACTTTAGCTCTTGTAGCATGCCTACAAACTTTTCAGAAAATTCGGCTGGAGTTAAGCTCTCTTGTTTCGAGCTTGCAGCGGACACCACTGATACATTGCTGAATATGAAGGTAGTCAATCTTATCGGTATCGAGAGATGATGCGTTGCCCAGCATGCTTCTGAGGGCACCGCTACAACCCGAGTGCTGCGTCTGTCGTACGTGCGCATGTAGTGCCGTGGCAATGAAGTAGCGCTCAGCTCCGACTACTCACCGGCAGCCTTTAGTGCCTTTCCGAAACCTTCTGCCAGCCATATACACTGTTTGCAAGTTTTCAGCAACTTGAAAACTCACAGCAGCACACGATCTTGCCACCCGCGTGGGCGCGGCATATTTCCGTTGTCCCAAGGAAGTGTGGTGACGCAGTGAAGCTGACTTATGGGCCCGCGCCCAGGCACGCCGCGAACGCTCAACATAAAATTCTTTTTCTCGGCTAAAACAAATATCACTCCGATTAAACTTTCACAAATAAGTTTTCTTTGTTTACTTTTCCAAATGACACCAAGCGTGCATTTTTACTTGGACCGCATCACCACTCTACATGTGCCTGACCATGGGGCATTTCACGCATTTCGCAATGTTTGCGCCCCTTCCACTTCGAAACTACTCGGTCGTCGACTTCAATACTTTTTTAACACGCTTACTGCCAACTATCCAGCCATGTGATACAGTCCTATAGTGTTTGTAATATTCGTAGAATTTTTAAAAAATAATCAAAAGTGGGCGCAGAATTTCAGCATTGCTTCACCACAAAGCACATCGTGAGACATTGTAGTGGTCGTCAATGGGTGATAATAAGATAGTGCCATTCCTTTTCAAGCAAATAGCAGATATTTAAGGCGTTCCGTGAAGTATTGTATTTTTAGAGTATTTTTTCGCAACCTAGGTTTCACCCACAACGGCAAAGTTCAAATCACTGTAAAAGACAAAAAAAATTTTTTTTCGCGAAACATACTTTCCGAGGACAAATAGTGCACTGATATGTACGTCCACAATTTTTTACAATAGAATTGGAGAGGATCGAGCGCAATGTCTGGGATGTTTGGCGTGGAATGACCCTAATAATAATAATAATCACTCTTCATATATTACTATTTGTAATATCTTATCAAATGACTTGGTTCCTGAATCGTTGTTTTAGACAGCACAATCGCGCTGCTTACCGACGCTAATGTGTCAGCATTCAGTTCCTAATGTCATCACCTCTCACGTCCGATGTCCACAGTCAGTCTACGTCTACTGCCGCGAGGGGATCCTAGCCAGCCATCTTCATTAAGTCCTGTTTTGCTTAAACTGACAGAAAACACAAAAAAAAAAAAATAAGTGCGCGCACGTGGTCCAAATGATCGCATTCTGCGTCGTATCCATCCAACGTAGCTTGTTAGGTGCAGTGCCGGTCGAACCATTTCAGCGTTGATTCAATGAGCTTTCTTTCTATATCTGTGGCGAAGGCTATGACATTATGCGGTAAGAAAACGCTTATACATTCATTAATTTTCGGAAAATGACTGCAATCAAAACGGCGAGCATTGAGACGGGCCGTTATCTTCCTCGCCTGTCTTTCTAATGATGCCTACTAATAAGATTCTTGCAGTAGATGAAAAAAATTACAGCATATCCACGGAGTGAATGATGATGAGTGGGCGAAGCTCGGGAGGTTCATCGTAGATCGTGCCGACTTCCGGATTAATTTAGTTAACGCGCACGCTACGAATCCTCATGGTTCAACTATGCACAAGTGAAATCTCCCACCGGCACTTCATTGCAAGTCAAGATCCAGTGCATATATATATATATATATATATATATATATATATATATGGGTTGCCGGTGAACGCTTCTCCAACGCGAGCAGTCGGTATTTCTCAATCAAGAAACTCGCTAGGAGACGCTGCCTGCGCCAACGTTGTCTCTCGCGGGTGAGGGCGCGTTCTTCTTCTTTGCGAGCTGGTACAGCGTTCCTCTAAGAAAGAGCGTTTCCATAGCCAACGCGCCTTTCGCTCTCTCTCTGTCTCTCTCTCACAAGACAGCAGAGGCACGCACCGCGAAGCACGCGCCGGGAAGCACGCGCCGAGGGCGAGGGCGTGCCTCCCGGCACACGGGTTACACCTGACGACTGACGCGTGACAAGGTTAGACTAAGAGGAGCTTCGCCCCTGAAATATAGAAGCCCTTTTCCTTTCGGCCAAAATGAAGGCAAGTGAAGTTTGGCGTGTGCGCGTGCCTTTTTCTTTCTATTAGATGCCAAGCATCTTATGGCGGAGTTCAATCCGGTGGTGGTGGTGTTGTGCGGCGGGACCACCCGTACTGCGCCTGCACAAACCCTACACACCTCTTCTCCACTCCCCCTCTCCACGTGACGCCGGCCACGTGACGACGGCGGGTTTTGCTTGCCAACGCTGCCGTTGTGTTTCGGCATGTCGAGCCCGCGTTTCATCCGTAGCAGTTTCCCGCCGACGTTGCCGTTTGCGCTAAGCTTCCCTAAAGTCCCTAGATCTTTTTTAGGGGCGAAGCTCCTCTTAGTCTAACCTTGTCCCGCGTCAGGCGTCAGTCGTCAGGCGTAACCCGCGTGCCGGGAGGCACGCGCTCGCCCTCGGCGCGTGCCTCCCGGCGCGTGCCTATCTGTCTCTCTCCCGGCGCGTGCCTCCCGGCGCGTGCCTCTGCTGTCTTGTGAGAGAGAGAGAGAGACAGAGAGAGAGCGAAAGGCGCCCGTTGGCTATGTAAACGCTCTTAGAGGAACGCTCTCCCAGCTCGCAAAGAAGGAGAGCGCGCCCTCACCCGCGAGAGACAACGTTGGCGCAGGCAGCGTCTCATAGCGAGTTTCTTGATTGAGAAATACCGACTGCTCGCGTTGGAGAAGCGTTCACCGGCAACCCATATATATATATATATATATAGGCACTGGATCTTGACTTGCAATGAAGTGCTGGTGGGAGATTTCACTTGTGCATAGTTGAACCATGAGGATTCGTAGCGTGCGCGTTAACTAAATTAATCCGGAACTCGGCACGATCTACGATGAACCTCCCGAGCTTCGCCCACTCATCATCATTCACTCCGTGGATATGCTGTAATTTTTTCTGTTAAAGTTGGGAGAAAGATCTAGGGACTTTAGGCTTCCCTAGCCCGGAGCTCCGGGATCATGACAGTGTCGTGATCATGACAGTGTACTTTGAACCCAACTTCTGCAAAGGGAACGTAGAATTGTACCTACAAAGAGCAATGGTGGCATACGACAACGTGTACAAGAACGACCCATTCATCATGGTGGGAGGCTTCAACGTGGACATCTACAAGAACTCTTGGCTAGTGCAACACATGATAAGCAGGTACTCCATTAACGGAAACACCTAGTCAAACCGATGCAAACGCGGTGTGCACCCCCCGTGCTGCTTCGCATCGCCTCATTGTCCCCTTTAGCGGGAGATGGTGTAATTTTTTTTCTTTCTCGCTTACTTTCGTTTCCTTTTTTTTCTTTAGTTCTTTCATTCCATTCTGTCCTATGTCTTTCTTCATTCTTTCTTTCTTTCTTCATTTCTTTCTTTCTGGCCTGCCTCCATTCCTTCTTTCTTTCTTTCTTTCTTTCTTTCCTTGGTAGAAAATCCAAGAGATCCATATGGCTCAGGTACATTAATATCTTCTTTGTTTGCCGGGCTTGCACTGAAGATCGCGCACGTTTTAAAGGAAGCCTGGCGGAATTCGTTTTGTTCTCGCAACGCGGCGGTCGAGGGTGCGAATCCCCTGCCGGGCGTGCACTTTTCGCCTGGTAGGAGTTCTTTATTGTCGTTTATAGTATTCTTTCGATGTAATCGGCCTTCGGTTACATGCGTTGTGCATTGCGTGAGCTGGACAACCCTATGTCGTATGGTGAGCTGCAGGGCACCAATTGCCTCTGTTCAACCACCTCTGTCCACACGACTCTTAATACGCCAGCTGCATAGGTTCTGCATTCTTCTTGGGCTGAACAAAAATTTTAGATACGATGCACCTTATTCGCTCGGGCTGTCGTCGTCTCTCGTCGCCCGTCACGGTAAAGCAAGCGGTCAAATTATTGTCCGAAACAAGTGTATAATTGATCAATACTGGCCCAGAATAAACTAATGTCTTAAAGTACTTCAATACTTCTCTTCCTCAGTCACCGTCTTGACGAAGACAGGTCCACTTGTGAGAAACTGCGACATTAGATCATTTTTAGCGATCTCTTCATTGATTTAATATACAAGAATTATGAGGATAACATGCATTATTTAACAGAAATTCGGTCAATTCGGCTGCGCAAATTGGGTGGCCAATCTTGGAGGTAGTGTAGTCGGGCAATGTATGTGTAGGGTTGTCGTATCGGAAGCGATTTTAACAAATTTCTGTTAATGAGCCCGGGCTGTCGCCGTCCAACGTCGTCGTCGTTGTCGCGGCCCCGGTAAATCAAGCCCATTAGCAGCTATTGGCGTGTTCGTGTGGGAAACGCCGGCGCATCACCGCATGCTTCGCACCTGTCCAGGTTTCACGTTAACGGAGCTGTCGTGAATTTTCTATAGAACGTTAAGAGCGCGTTCGTGCGCTTCTACGAAATTGTTCCTGCATAAGTGAGGCAGCCGTATGTTGCAGGTTATATAACTTTATGCTTCATAAGGTAAATTAAAAGAAAAATCAATATTGAGTTATTTATTGTAAACTTGGGTTAGTTGTTCATGACCATCTCGCACCACATCCTATTATGTATGAGAAAGTCATTATAGATTATACCGCCTAGCCTCTGCCAGTGTAAGTTCAAGGGTTTGGAATATCGTGGACGCAAGTTTTTAAAGGCATTACAAGTTGGGGATAACCGCCATTTTTTTTATTATTCTGCCGCCCTCGCGTGTTGTCCTCGCCAAGGTAGCCCGGCAGCCGACGGGTGCTGAGATTTCAGCCATTTTACACACTTTTCTAAAATTTACAAAGCGCAGTTGAGCGAGTTCTCGTCCTCGTGGTGAATTTCTTAAAAAAATAAACATCATGAAATTCTAGAGAAACGAAAGACGTCGCTCTTATTTTCGGGAATTATAAATACGCGGCACCAAACAGGATGCACATATAGATGAACGTCGTCTGACTAGATTGCTGCCTACTACGCAGGATGCTGGCGACGATGTTAATTCTCAATCACCCATGTGCCCAATAACAGCGGCCGTCGAGAGAGACAGAAATCGGGAACTGGAAAGGCAGCTTTATTAACCAGAGGCGCGTCGGGCTTGCTACCTTACTCGCGAATATGGCGAAACATAAGAAGAGGAAACGAAGTGTCGTGCCCCATCCGAAAGGGCACATTGATGCCCGAGTTTGCCGCTGGTGTCAGCCGAAATCGACTTCCGAGCTTGAAAGCTCCCCCCCCCCCCCCCCAAAAAAATAAAGAAAAGAAAGAACACCCATTGTAACGTGACGTCAAAAGTTAATCCAGGAAACGGGTTTCCTTGTGTGGGTATTATTCTGCTACTTCGACTATAGAAGAGATAGTTGCCTCACTATGACGGCAAACTATAATGTGCCACTCTTTCAAAAACGTACGTACTTCACAATTACGATATCAGGGTGCATGGGTAAAACAGACATCCTTCTCAAATTTCATTACAATTTTTTACTTTGTGCTCTATGACACCTCACATCTGTGTCTTTTTCAACACAGCAAGGGTAGTCCCGAGTGAAATAATTATATTGCAAGGGGTTTCCGAAGGTATACTGGTCAGTTTTCCAAATTCAATCAAAACGGCACAGCGAGGTTAATGGAACTGGGGCGCCTTGGGCAAAACGGTCGTTTAAATTACCTACCGTACCGCTTCAACGAAGGTAACCGGCTGTTCTATACACTTAGAAAACACGAAATCCAAACACTAAAGGCAAAACGCTGTAGAAGAAACTTTCCATAGCGCGTAGGAAGAAACAGAAACATGTTTAGAAGAATTCACAAGACACACGCTGAATCATTGGTAGCAGCTGCGCTCGTGCAGGTAAAGCGATAAATCGATTCTCAGCTTCCTTAATTCGATCGCTGCCAAGTTTACATACCCACCTGCCAATACGATCTGTGCCCTATTCGGTAAGCGCCCAATCGCAGGGGACGGCCATGGGCTCGGGTGCAAGGCTGTTCTTTGTGTGCGCTTCGATTAGTGGAAAGAAAAAGCGCGACATTAGATTGTTCCGTAAAACAAGCGTTACCAGCTACTTGTCATGTTACTGTTCAGGAGATATCCGAGGCAAGTCAAACAGCGCAATGTCGCTATTACGAACCGTCACTCTGTCCGCTTTCTTAATTGGTTTCTTATGCCGATGAAGTTCGTGTGGTCCGGCTCAGGGAGATTTAATGCCGTAAACGTTGTTTGCCATTTGCCTTCCGCCTTATCTAAGAAGACGTCCACCAAAGCGATTGATTGCCGCCCATTATAAACATCTGTGGCGTAAGAAACTTTTCTCGGAAACGGCAAATGAACGAGCCAAACAAGGTTGAAGCCTTATTTGCCTCGAGTCAAACGGTGCGCAAGTCACGTGGCGCATGCTCGTGCTCCCGGAGGCCAGGGTAGCAGTGAATCAAGGTGAAGTTAGGCGCTCAACCAAAGCGAATCGATGTGAATTATCCGAAATAGGTGGACTAAAGTGGGCAATGTAACAATCCGGTGGACTGAGAAAGCTGGAGTAATAACAGTGTCTTTGCTTCGCGCTAGATATAGCGGAGGTATCACATCCTCGAAAGGTCTAAATATTCTACTCCATATCAAAAGTTAATTTATTGTTCATAAATCATGGTCTAAAGCTTTCAAGGCTCGTTCCGGCCCGTACTCCTTAACTTTACCCTTGCTACCTTGCTCTTGTCTGCTCGAGGTATCAGTGATACTGCGCTCATAACGCAGGACCAGTCAGAAAGCGAATACGAAGTAAGGCGCTTATAAGCGCCACCCAAATGATGCACTAGCGTCGTGCACGCTTGTTATTTCGACTCTTTGTTACCTAAAGTTTTCGCAACCGCATTCCACGTGCCTTACACCCTGTAATTTTATAACCAACTCTGGCTCCGTTTACGTAACCCGACCCTTACCAATCCGCGAGCCGTTTCAAAACCCGTTCGCCGACATCATATTTCCTGTTTGTTTGTCTTTACTGCGAGCTGCTACGAACAATGACTTATCGTGCGTGCCTGCACCAATTCCCGGGCACGCTCCCTTTCACAGAGATTAGTGTTAGAGTGCTGGTATTTGGAGGCAACGCAACGCGCATTATTTCAGAGATGTTGCTGCAGAGCTGTTGCTGCTAACGTAAGCTATTGCCTTTCGCTTCTGATGCGCCCTCGCCACAGCCCAACACCAAAGGATTCGGAATCTCTAGCGATGGGATTACTCGAGCGTTTGACTGGAATTTTGCAATAGGCTTATAGGTTGGCGCCCGTGAGCATTCGACTGTGCAGCCGCAACGATGCCTGCCGCACTTGTGTAAATTCTGGCGTGCACCGTGCCACGTGAGACTGCTGACCTTTCAAATGTCGAAATGAAAGTGGATAAAATAAAAGCGTGTTCTTGTGCACGTGCATTTGCACACGCGCGTGTTTGTTGGTGTATTGTGCATTTGTACTTGTTGACCTTACTTCTCAGATTCAACGCCCGAGTGGCAGAATGATTGCTTTCAAACATTTTCAAAACCTATTTCTCTCTATCTCTCTCTCTTCTGTTTCAGAACAGGCTCTCCAATACAAAAATTTTATGGCGAGAACTTAGGTTGAGAACAGTATTTCACCTCCACAGATGTTATGAAATAAAACTGTCTTTTCTTTTTCTAGTAGCTTTTCTTTTTTTTTTTTCTACAGCAGTAATTGGCACATCCACCCGCTAACTGCACATTTTCTTTCGTTCAACGTTCTTTCTTATTGCGTTGCTTTTTCGAAGAATATTTTACTAGACGCGCTATCAGCCGCTTGCGTTCAATGTATAGAGAAAAGAATGGCAAGAGGTTCGATGTTCGGAAATTAATGCGTACAAGGGGCAACAAAACTTCTTAACATATTGCTTTCTCATCTTGTGGAGCTAGGTATTCGACGCTGGCAGCCTTCACGCCCTTTGCCTTTCGGTCTTATCACTTGCACACCATGCTCGCAATTCCCATGCGTCGATGGGGTCTGCAGACGTTACCCTTAGGTTATGAGCCGCCTTTATTCTCAAGGGGGAGGGGGGGGGGGGAAGCCTTGAAGTACAGACACCACCGCTAGACTATCTAGTTGAGACGTAAAAGGAAAAAAAAAGACACAGAGAAAAGACGCGGCTTCTGTTATCATCGAAACAATGAAAGTTTTCAGTCAGGACTTCACAGTCAAAATAACAACAGGCGGGAAGAAATGAAGCAAGGTTAGCACATTTTTCACTGGAACTTGTTAGAGAATTCGCTCGGAAAAAAAATGTGGGCATATTTTCTTTTGTTTCGAATAAACATCAGCATACTCGAGCTTTGTTTAGGAGGATTGTAAATTTTCTGCCACCAAGTAAACAGCGCTGCCTTGACCTGACTGTTATTGCAAGGATGCTTCGATTCGAGAGGTCACCTTTCTTTACGTTAAAGGACGAACAGAAAAAGTGGCGTGTAAACGTTTCCTTTTTTTTTTTTCTGTGTCTGTTGTGTTAGTGGGGCCACTCTCGCTAACTATATAGGCCTGCTCGAAGAATAATAGTTGTAGATGAACTTTATAACATGGATATGGCCTTTATCTCAACCCATATTTCTGTAAAAACTTTAATGCCATGGGTGGAAGGGACAGAGGGGCGGGGGTCAAGCAACAGAAAATTGTAAATCGGAAACCACTCTGCACTCTAGAATTTCGCTTGCGGAATGTTTACATTTTCTTCGAACTCATCGCAACCTATAGTATCATTGTTTAAGCAAGGAAAACTTCGAGTTCTGCGTTGCGATAGGTGGCCGTTGATAATATATACATTCGTAAGACATCTGTGAATTCTAGTAGCTACATGCGCGAGTTCGCGAAAGCACTACGTAAACTCAATTGTACTTCACAAAAGATCCTAAATTGTTAGCATAGGCTTGCGTGCAGTGGACTGACGTATACAAACACGTTTGTTATTCTGACTATATATTTATTTTAATAAGCTGCACTTTTACGACACGCAGGGGCATTTTCACCGTGGGTGTCGCCGTAATGTCGCATATATATATATATATATATATATATATATATATATATATATATATATATATATATATATATATATATATATATATATATATATATATATAACACTTATTATTATCCTTTTATTTCTGCCCGTGTGTACGGAACGTGCCTAAAGCATGCCTCAGGAACTTTAATAAATGTTTCTTTATAATTTCTCTCTTAAGCGCTCCAAAAAGCCGAGTTGAGAACACCATTACTTATACAGATGGCAGGGGAGATAGTTAAGGTTCTCCCTTGTTTGTCTTCACTTCGTCTGCAACTCGGCAAGCATCGAATTCTCCATCAAGGAAGCCTTATGGCGGGAAGGGCGAGGCGGGGGGAGCATATAGGGCATATTTTATTTGTGTTTGGCACACTTTCGTCTTAGCATTTAGCTCTCCCTATTTCATATCATTTTGATCAACACGGCTGAAAAAGGGGGAGGGGGGGGCATGAATTTTTGCATTCGTATCTTAATATTGCTATTTTCTCTTTATGATATTGTCGACTGAAATTAAGTAACGGCTCAAATGACTAGTGTTGCCATGTGTTGGTTAATGGTCGTCGTTTGTGCTTTAGTTTTGTTTTGCCACGAACTGAAAGTTGTAGGAATGTTGCGCCTTACCATCAGCCAGACACCGACCGCCACTTCTTCGCGCCTTATTTCTTCGTGCAGCATTCTTTCATCGCATTTCTGCCGCAACGCAAGTTTGATTGATTTACGTGGCTTTACGTCTCGAAACCACGATATCATCATGAAAGACGTACCTTAAGTTTCAAAGGCGGTGTCGCCATACCGTGCCTTTATATGAACCAATAAGCTTTAAAAACGAGCTTAAGCGGCGTTTTCGAGGATACCACCTGCAAGGCAAAATACGCAGGCGCGTACACTGTTACAGAGGAGAGTTGAAGGCCGGTCATGTCTGAATTTCGCTCTCATACAAGAGCACAGTCGTCTACAATTCCTGCGCCTAACTTGTAGTCAGCAGTATCGACACGCTTCGACACGCCTGTGCAGTGCCACGTGTTCAACGGCCACTAGCAGTAAGGGCGCGAGCAATATCAAAGTGAACCGTACTTTAAAAGGGTATTGCACCTACAACACACACCCCCCTCTCCCCCCCCCCCCCCCCCTCCCTTCGAACAGTGTACCGTGCTCGTTATTCTTGCGCTTCTCAATATGTTAAGCACCTTCTGGGACAGGATGGTTTAACGTTTGTGTCGCAATAGAAAAATTCGCCCTTGTACACATACTTTCGGTGCCATTTTATGACCTGTCTCTCAACCTTCGCGCTCTTGTCGGCTCGCTTTAAGTTTTGTTTAATTTTGTTTAGAAGGCCAACCTTCTAAACCTTCGGCCACCTATGTAACTTTCCTGTTTTTCTGTGCGCAGCCATACACGACGGCTATTGGGCGCATTTATTTCGACGTCATGACGGGGCTCTTGCTCTTTCAAAAGTAACGAACGAAGAAATCTAAACGCTAGTAGTAAAGTGAAGCAATCTGTTAACGTCAGTGACTTCACGCCTGCTGTTATCACCTCGAAGAAGGGTTGGCGGTGGCGGTGCGAAATTGCTCCACAACATGTCGGAACGTAGAGACACAAACCCCTAGTACGTAAAGGGCGGTGAAATTGAACCGTTGTGTAACCGTTGAACCTTTGGGGAAAACATGAGAGAGTGCAGAAGAGTAGTTGCGCTTAATTCTGGTACAACTTCGTTCACGCAAGCTCGTGCATTACGTTCTTAAAAAAATGATTTACGGGGAGCTTCCTCCTTAAATGGACATTTACCTTGATGACTTCTTGGAGAGGCATCGCGGTAACACTACATGAAAACGAAAACTTGTGTTGTGGCGCGTGCCTCTCTCTAGCGCTCGTCCCAGTGCATCATTAAACGCGTATCATAATGATAAACAAAGCCAACTAGCCAAGCTGTCTACCCTTACAAAAACTGCCTCTCCCCCACCCTTCCTGTAAAAAAAAATTATCAATGCAACTTTGAATACTGAAGGCATTGCTGCCGGCTTTCTGGTTAACATTTCGTGTTCACTTGGGAAGGGCAAAGGCTGCATGGTATAGGCGCACACTGTGGTCCTAGCTTTGCAGATTATTTATGCGGTTCCTTCGAGATTTCGCTGCATGCTCACGCAAGGGAAATACGGAGACGGAAATGGTAACAGCGAAGACACAAGTACTCGCGATACTGTTCGTGAAACAAGTGTCTTGAAATGGAGCAACAGTCTCGCCGATTACCTGATACATAGAATAATCATTATACTTATTTTTTTTTAAGAAAAGTACTTCTCAGAACAACGAAAAATCATTTGTGGAAGGAATTTCGTTAAGAAGATAACGCGTCGAAGATGCAAATATTGCGAACAACTAGAAGAATTATCGCAACAAAAAAGAATAATAAAAAAGGATGGCATGGACCTGTTAGTGGCATGTATTCGACGGCTGCCACCACTGTAGACATCCAATAACAAGCAAAAAAAAAATACAACCAGAAAGATTATGTCACGCAAGTTTCCAGCTTTTTTAGATTGTATCGTTTCATCATTTTGTACTGCCTAGGGTGCATTATTACGGCGTTGCCCGAGCAAACGTCTTTTGATTATCTGTCTACCCGTTGTCCCTGTGTGCAGCGAACTAGCTCGACGAAATGTGAAAAAGAAGAAAGATATTTAGTGTTTCCACCTCTGTACTCAAGCCCATGGCGCAGATGTGGCGCACAATATTCTTATATGAACATGAGAATTGTTCAATGAAGAACAGAAGTTTAACAATGTAATTTGCCCAGCGGTCACTAACGGTGCATAGTCCTCTGGTAAGCAGCCTTTTATCCAGAAAACGGCAATATTTAGAGACATAGAAGCATGGCGGATGACATTGACTGTCGCAGGAGGAAGAACAACGTAAACTATGCAGCCATACACTGATAGCCCGTAGTATAGGGACGCGCACGTTGAGAAAGTCAACTTTTCCCTTAATGGCCTGAAAAGTACGTTTAAACTCACGTCGAGGGCCCGTCGAAGCCCCCTGACAACAGCTCACGTCTATATTGCTCAGTGCACTATGGATAAAAGTAAAGGACACTGTCAAATACACCACTCTCGGTTCAATTTATGCTCCGGCTCATTTTCATATTTTCATAAGGCTCGCAAAGTAGAAGCGCGGCCCACCGTTCACTCGAAAGCAGGCTCTGTTGCTGCATTAAAATTATTTTGGTTGAGCTTGCCGCTTGTCATACCAGTATGCGCACACTGCTGTAAATGTTTCACGCATATTTAATAGCAAATAAAAATTTTTCAAACACGGACTCCATTAACTGCTAGACATCGCGAAAATTCCACCGTCTCCGCTTTCATCTGCAAGCTCATCAACGCCTCAGGTGAGCACATCAGATGCACGCTCTTAGTAATTATTCGTGGCCACTCCCCAGTAAACACTTTAGCAGGCATTTCATATCCAGGGCTGCCACTACGAGATGCTCGAAATGTAAAGGTGCGGCCGCAATGCATCGGTGTTTCCTCATTTTAACACGGATGAAAAAAGGCTACAAGATGATGGGCATTGCAGAACAGTGGCAGCTTACCCATATGAGTTTTAAACTACATTTATCGCATTTATGTTATAGTTGCATCATCTTCCTTCAACGTAGCGAGTGATATCTTCATTAAAGCCGAGCAATGTATGTCACTATGAGAGCGAGAAACACGGGATTCTATGCAGTTCTAAATGGGATATCTGGCCTTTTGTGAAGCGGAGGGGGCAAGGTGAAGAGGGGGGGGGGGGTGTATTGCAGCAGGCTGGTTACCGGAAATGCAAAAAATGACGTGCATTTATATAAATAACAACCGGCAACAGCACTGTAGTGCTCGCTATGAAAACAAAATTCTAAATAAAGCCAGTTCCACGCATGTCAAATCAGAGCAAACAGCGGACCTTCCACGCAAGCGCCGCCACACCGGCCATAGGAAACTTACTTATTTCATACTTCATCATCTTCTTTCTTGCATATTTCTTTCTTTCTCTATCGCTTCCTACACCTTCTTCTTCTTCCTTCTTTTTGCCATCTTTCGTTCCTCATCTCTTTCAATGTCGCACTCTCTCCTCCTTACCTTCATTTTCTTTCCCATCTTTCGCTATATTATTGTGGCGACGGAGTGCGTTTATTTACAAGATGAATCCAGGGTGTAGCTCGGCGAAAAAGCAATTCAAGGCGCCGTTCGTGAGCCAGCCACGCTTCGCCCACCTCTTCGTCCAAACTCCGCTTGGACGTTTCACTCGTACGCGTATAGGTCGGTCCCCCACCAGGCCTTGCTCGGTGCGTTGAAGGGCGCCGGGGCTGGAGACACCTTTACCGAGGTGGTGTGAGACCTGTACAGGGACAACAGGACTCGCCTGGTGGCGGCCGAAGTCGTTTCCGAGCCGATTTCCATCTCGGCCGGAGTTCGCCAAGGCTGCCCCCTCAGCGACCTGTTGTTCAACCTTGTGGTGGACCCCATCATCAGGGCAATGCAGGGCGACGCCCGCAGCCACAACATCCTGGCGTACGCGGACGACGTCACCCCTCTGGCCTCCTTCCTGACTCAGCTGCAGGACCGGACTGATCGCATCGAGGAGATGGCGTCTTCGATCGGCCTCTCCCTCAACCCGGCGAAGTGCTGCTCGATTCGCTTGAGCGGCGCGACGCCGCTGGGGACGCGGCCGACGAAGTTCACGAGTCGCTGGCGGTATACCATCCCGTCCCTCGCCGACTTCGAGTCGTAGCCTTTCTTAGGCCGTTCGGTCGGCTTCCGGATCCTGGCCTCCGACAACAATACCATCAACGAGGCCATTGCCAAGGTACGCGCCATCCTCACGTCGATGTTGGCGCCGTAGGCAGCGTCTGGACGCTGTCTGCACGTTTGTTTTTCCGACGTCCAGCTTCGCCGTGAGGTGTTGCGACCTTGGCAAGGACTGACTGGAAATGGCTTGACGAGGCGCTACGGCCACTGCTGAAGCGCACCCTGTACCTGCCGTACAACGCGTCGAACGACTATCTGTACGGCGGCGCCAGGAGCGTTGCTGCTGCCATCCCGGTGGCGGCCGAGCTCAGTGACGTCGGCCGTATAGATAGCGCCTTCAAGCTTCTAACGACGGCTGACCGTGAGCTCCGCGACCTGGCGTTTCAAGACCTGCACTCCCCATTTGGCTAGCTATGCTAAGTTTTACCATCATTTCCCCCTCCTCATCGTTACGGCTATCGTCCTCACCTTCACTTCCGTTTCACCTTCTTTTTCCTCCTCATCCTCACTTGTCTTTCCCATCTCCTCGCTGTACTATAATTTCCATGGCTATGCTATACCAAAGTCCTTCCATGCTGACCCCGGCAATACTAAGAGCTCCTTGGCACATACGCACTTTTTGTGGCACATAAACTATACTACACAATGCTATCTCAAGCTTTACCCTCTTCACTCCTACTTTCTTCACTTCCCTTTCCCACCCCTTACTATACTATACTTGGCATGGCTCTGCCACATTAAGAGGTATTTCGCACATACCCGCCATGTGTGGCGCATACCAGCGAAGCCTCCCCAGCCTTTGTTGGCCACCCACGGGGTTTTGCCGACACTGAACAGCTTCGCCATTGATAAGGGAAAGATTCAGTGTATAACAAGTAGCACATGAATGTACGAACACAGAGGTAAACGCTATAAGAAAGAGATACAAATCGGATAGAAACAGTAAGCGTTCCGTATCCTTCATTTTATGGGTTGAGCTCCTTCATCAGGTAAATAGAACGGCATCTTAATAAGGAAGCCAGCGTGCACGCCGCCTTATCCGATATGGCAATATGGTGTCAACACACAGTGCCTCATTGCCATTGCAGATACCTTGCTTATCAGGCTCATTTACAACACGTCTACGTTTCCTGGGAAAAAAATATCGATCTCCAAAAGTAAAAACTCCTTAACAACAAAGAAAATTCTCGAGAGGCGAAAACACCTGTAAGGACCAGCCTCGTTTTCTGTGACAATGAAAAAGCACAACCTTTCTACAACTTTTCTTTGTTGATGATACGAGGCGAAGTCATTCTGTATTGTGTTTTGTGTTCTCGCACGTCATGCCAGCTCTTTACATGCCAGTCTCTTGTGAATTCGAGCCCACTAGATGTGATTCGAGTGTGTCCTTTGATTCAGCAGTACACCTCGCTGCTTACGTTTAGTCTTTCTCGAACGATATGCTAGCCTCGGAGACATTTTACCAAATACAATGGGGAGAATAACTGAATAACACGATACACTGAATACTATAGTGCATCTATACAGATGACGGTGACCTTAAGGCGTGTTTAATGGAGCAAGCATCGAATATCAGGTTAGCTGGCGCATCTCGGTGAGAGAGTGTGAGGGTGAGCAGAAGGCTCAATTTGGTTGTTAACATTGATTCTGTATTATGCACTACAGTTAGCGCAAATGGGCAATGAAAAGCGATAATATTAAGTGGGAAACGACAGGACCACGCGCGTGCCAATGCACTTTGAACGAACTCAATTACTCTACTGTCATATCGATGTCATACTTAAGCAATTAATGCGATCAGAGCATGCGAAAAAAGCGGAAGCGTGTGTGTGAGTCAGCCGCCCCGGTCCCTGCTGGACAATGTACTTGACGTCTTATATGTGTGATTTCCGTTGCCGTCCTAGTTTGCTACCACTGACTGTTGGACATTGATGAAGAGAATGTGACATGGCAAGCGTGCTCGAGATGTAGTTTGACGTCTGTATAAGACCGTCATACGTAGCAATCAAAACGTTCACTTGATATAGACAGCGCGAAGACCGGTCACGCTCTCATGACTCTACATGTTTGCGCTGAACTAATAATTTCAATCATGGTGGAACAGCGCGCACAAACAAGGACCGAAGACAAGGAAAGACGACACGAGCGCTGACTAACAACTGAAATTTTATTGAAAAGATAGCACATATATAAAGGAGGAAACAGCACGTGAATCATAATGGTCATGACAGAAAAAGTTTCCTCCTTTATATATGTGCTATCTTTTCAGTAAAATTTCATTTGTTAGTCAGCGCTCGTGTCGTCTTTCCTTGTCTTCGGTCCTTGTTAGGGCGCGCTGTTCCACCATGACAGTATACCAACTTCGCCCAACTATCTGCCTTGCTTAATAATTTCAGCAACGCATACTGGTTCCAGTGTGGGCGTATTCTTTCCTGAATTAAGCAAACATGAGACCTAACTGCCCTTTTTCTATCACGCGCTTATTAATTCCTTCGTATAACTTCTCTTCCCATAGGAGCAGTTCTCCATTGCAGTATTTGGATTCGTATTAAAAGTATCGTTGTAAGGTCCACGTTTGCCCAAATGGACATTCAAAGGATCACTTAAAGCCGGCCTGTCATTTCTTCATATACAGTTTGACTGATCAAGATACCGCAATTAGATGCGCAGTGAACAACCGCTAAATTACAGCACGAATCGAAAGGCCGGGAAGCTGCCCATGACTAAGCCCCATTGGCTTATACTAACTTTCGGGGAATTTCACATGAGACGGGATTTCCTTAGGTTGAGACTTGATCAAGTACTTCACCAGTAATGCCATTCGTTGACGCAATCGTGACGTAACCACTCGTAGAACTAACGTTTGGTATGGTGGACTAACTGTATGATAGAATAATCGGCTTCTTATAGCCACGTGTCATTTTTTTTTCGCCTATCCGCGGCGATGCCTGCTTTTCGACAACGTCATTGGCAATTCTCTCAACGACATTTCCGCATAGGACTCAAGAATTGTGCATTCAAAGAGACTGCAATGCCTGGCCGTTCACACACTTCGCTGCCACCACGAATCTTTCTCTACAGGCTTTGTTTCTCAACTCCAGCTTCGCATCGCAGCTCCCTCACCAGTCACGCTCCGTGTCACTATAGGATGATCCGGAAGGCAACGTGCGTTATGCTATCATATGTAACGCGAAGGGGACGAACTTGACAGGTATGAGCATTCGTGAGTTTCGTCTACGGTGGCTTTGACATCTCCCTAAAGCAGCAGCTGCTGCTGCTGTTACAGGAACTCGAAAGAACGACAACGGAACGCAATATGCCCCTCCGTGAGCTTCAATGCCGTTGAAGATGGGCGCTCGAAGCAGCACGATGTGACGTCTCTCTCTGAGCCACGGCCGCGTTGACGAGCACGTTGAAGCGAAAATCCGTGTTTCTCGAGCTCGTTTTTCAAGAGGGAAGCTGTACTTCTTCACTTTCTTAGAATCTATGTCTTGAAAGTGTTCATCATTTTTTCACGACTTTACGGCAGGAAAGCTAACATTTCTTTCTTGTAAGAGAGGAGCTACAATGAGTTGATATTTTTTGCGTGTTTCCTAACCCTCCCCTTTCGAGGAGAAAAGTTAGCGCGGAAGCAGTATTCACGGGCTGTCAGCAAAGACAAGCCTGTCTGACGTTTCTTATGGGCTGACGTCCGCAATAGGGAGACTGACATACCTAAAAGGTGGAGGACAGTGCCAATTTCATTAGACACTGAGACAGTTAAGGTTAGCTTTCCCATCTTCTGTCTCGGATTTTTCCTTTCTATGCTAATGTCTTGCTATGGTAACTACGAGCTACACCAAATTTTGCCGTAATTGTGTCACTTTCTATTAAAACAGGCTATGTGCTTGCACATTATGTTTGTAGCCCCTATAAGTGCCCACGCCTCACGCCTTTACAATTTGAAAAAAAAAATGTGTGGGTAAAAAGTTTACTCCAGCTCACCACTGTAATTGCATTAGTGCAATACTTACTGGCTGATATTCTATTCTACCGGGATAATAAAAACTCTTTTGGGCCCGCTATGGCCATTTCATTCTCAGTGTATTATAAATGCGACGTTCGTATATATACCGATTGGACAAGCCCGGACCACCGAGCCTCGGCAATGGTTTCAGTGGTTGAGGTGCAGCGCGGTAAGCCCAAGCACGTGCGCAATCCTTCGAGTTGGATGCTCTCCATAGCACCTCACACAGTTATGTTTCATGTTAGAGTACCGGCAGCGGATTATGAATCCGTAGGCACTATGGCACTTGGTAACCGAAATGGCGCGCTATTGGCTGTGCCCCCTGCGAGACGCCATCACCAGCCTTTGCATAGCAACGCCGCCATGCACTCTCACAAGGTTCCTCAGCGTTGATGAGAAGAGGCGTGAAGTCATGCAACCATGTGCAGGTGTTGCGCGCCCCGTCGTCCTTTTCGTGGTTTTTAAATTGGAAACATTTCAGGCTCTCATGATTTGTGCTTCCGTATCACAGAATTATCATCGTCCTTTCTTCAGGCCCCGAAGAGTCCGTGTGCAGTTCTATGCAATGGCCAATGTGCGGCGTTCCCACACGCGCTCCTTTCTGCTCTTGCGCAAGTGACCACAGCCGTCTACTACACGGAATAAAAATGAAAAAAAGCAAACAAGTATAGCCAATTTCTACCGAGTTCTACTTTGTCCTACAAAAGGAGCTACCTAGGCGTATCCCCCTGGTCGAACCGAGATAATATCAAGCATAGTCAAGGTCTACGAAGTTATACCGGGTTCTACAAGGGATCTACGTAGGCGTAGCCCCGGTCTAATCGAGATACCAACAGGTGTAGTCAAGTTCTACCCTCGCGACGTTATAACCACTGTGGGATACCGAGTCCGTTGAAGTAAGAATCCCACATAAGAACATACCAACGGGTTTATTCAGTTCGCAGTTGCAGCGGACGAGCATACCGAGGCTACGCTCGTGCGGGTAGCGAAATCTGGGCAGCCTGCTTGTGTAGCCACGGTCGATGACGCCCACCTCCGGTGACGCTGCGTTAGCACTGTGTTTTATCGGACACGCAGTGGTGCGTGTAGTCGGGTTCTGCTGGGCTGCATGATATGCTGCGTGGAAATATCCGCAGAGTGTGTCGCCACATCACGATCAGCAGACTATCGGCAAGAGAGAGAACAAAACTTTATTATAAAATATAGAAAAGAAATTGTTGCCCCTGAATGCGGGGCATCACAAATGGTCGGGGCCCCTATTCCAGGGCTCCGCTGGCCCATGCCATCATCTCGGCCCTTTGGACCAGCCAGAGCTGATCCTCAACGACCGAGCTGGACAGCAGTGCCTCCCATTGTTGCTCTGTGTTTTTCATGTTGTGGTGTTCTTCATTGTGTAGAGTACACTCCCACGTAATGTGAAACAGAGTTGGTGTGGACCCGCACCACGGGCATACATCTCTGTATGCTGTGGGGTAGAATGTATGTAGCCTGTGTAAGTTCGTGTATGTATTTGTCTGGAGTCTGCGTAGCGCCGTAGATTGCATTGCCGTGAGATTCTTATGTGGTGCTGGACACATTTTTCTGCCATCTCTGTAATACTGCAGAATTGTTGCGCAATTAGGGTCTAAGGGCGTCGGGTCCTCTACCGCAGTGTCCGTGGAGGCTCGGTGATTTGTGAAGCCTCGAGCCGCCTAGTCCGCAAATAGGTTCCCGGTGATACCCTCATGCCCTGGCGCCCAGATTATGGTCTGGGTGTATTCGATTGGGATGTCCTTATTAGCTTTGGTTAGAATTTGGTACGCCTTCGTACCTATTCGACCTCTTTGGTAGTTCCTACACGCAGCCTTCGAGTCCGTGATTATTGTGAGTGGGTGCGCTCCCGGCCCTCCTTGATTGCCAGTGCAATTGCTACCTCCTCCGCTTCTGTTATGGAGGCTTGGGCTATTGAGGCACAGCTGGTAACCTTTCCTTTTCGGTCTGTAACCACTGCTACCATGTTCTTTGCGTTTGACTGATATGGTGCGGCGTCTGTGAATCTCGCCGTGTTCATGTATTTTGTCTTTTTATCTATGTAAGCTGCTCTTGCTTTTCTTCTTCCAGCATGCAAAGTTGGATCCATGTTCTTCGGTAGCGGGGATACCTTGTACCAGTCTTTCAGTAGGCAGGCCAGTTCCCTGGTTCTTCGATGTGCTTGGACTTGTTCGCCGAGGCCGATCCTCTGGAGAAGTGCTCCGCCGGTTGGTGTTTGCAGTAGGCGGTTGACTTGGGTAGTAAGTTGTGCTTCAGCCAGCTCTTCAAATGTGTTGTGGAGGCCAAGAGCTAATAGCTTCTCTGTTGAAGTACTTTGTGGTAGTCGCAGAGCTGCTTTATACGCCATCCTTATTATTTGGTCCGCCTTTTCTTTCTCATCTCTGCTCATGTTGTGATACGGTAGTGAGTATGTTAGTCTGCTGATGACTGGCCTTGCTTGAGCTAGCGCAAGCTGCGTGCATTTTTTTAGGGGCGAAGCTCCTTATGGCATCACCTGGGTGGTTCTCGGTTGTCGATGCATCCTGCGTAGCCAGTAGCGTCTCCCTTAGTATACAATAGATGGCGCTGTCCAATAGAGATGCATGCAAACTGCAGTTGGGTGACGATACACTAGATGGCGCTGTACGCATTCTGTGTCGTCATCGCCATTTCTCGTCTAGTTTCCTAGATGGCGCTGTCCCATAGAGATGTGTGCAATATGGCGGTTGGGTGAATGGACACTAGATGGCGTTGGAGGTGCCGCTGCTCTCCGATTGGCTGCTGCGCGGGCTGCGCCGGGAGCGCTCCTCTCGCCGTACGTGTTGGATCGCGCTTGGTGGACCATGAGAAAAAATTCCGAACGTTGTGTCCGAAGCGCGGAATCGAACCAGGGACCCCTCGCTTCCGAACGCGCGGCGCTAGCCACTACGCCACGAAGCGCACATGGACACATGCACCACGATGACAGTAAATACCCAACATTAACGAAAGACTGCGTGTTTCTACGCGTTTGTGCTAGCGCGTTTCGGCCTGTGTAAGAAGCTGGTGTAAGACGCTGTGGCCTCTCCGCCTTATACTCTCTCAGCAGTCATGTGATGGCGTCGGCAAACGCGGTGTGCGTTCCGGCCTGTGTAAGGGGCTGCGTAAGACGCTGTGGCCTCTCCCCTTTACTAGAATGTAACTACTTACTAGAATGTTACCAGAACGCAAGCCATCCATCGTCTAAGAACAAATAAAAGTTGATTTGTATATACACACAATGTTTCTCACGTCTTTACATGATGATCGACTGGGCGAATTACACGGAAGATTCACGGTTTACCGATGATTCCCTCCGGAGCTTCGCCCACTCATCGTCATTCACCCCGTGGATATGCTGTCAATTTTTTTGTATTGTCCCTTACAAAAATGCTATATATGGCGATATCAGGAATTGGGAAAATGTGGCTCTATATGGCACGAGCCCGTATGTGGCCGTATTTACCCAAATAGTGAGAGAAACAGCTCTGGCGATGAAATACTAACACGAGGAACACCATGCAAGACTCTGATACATATTGGGCAAATACGACCACGTACGGACACGTGCCATGTATAGCAAGATATGCATATATGGCCATATATGCGTATCAGAGTCTTGCATGGTGTTCTTGCATGGTGTTCTTGCATGCAGACTCTGCTATCAGAGTCTTGCATGGTGTCGGAATGCTTCAGAGCTATGCCTAAACTCAAATGAAAACTACCACCAAAGAAGAAATACGCGTTCAGATGCGATCTGCTGAGTGAGATCACCAGCCAAGTGTATAGCAATAAGAAAACGCCCAAAGAAAGCACAAGCAGGATGAGTATGCGCGACTACACCGTGCGGCGGCCTTCGCCGAACCTCAAGAGCAACACATACAAATGCCGGCACGCGTGTAAGGAATGGCTAAGAAGGTACAAATTACAGTCGCAGGGCGATGTCTTGTTGTCCTTAGCGTCGGGCCAAGCTGCGGTACTCTTTATTTCTTTACCAGGACACAGCTTCTGAAGGGTTGCGCCAGAAACGGTCGGTGTGCTCACTGTGTCCGTGGTTTCCGTCGCAAGTGCCTGTCGGAGAAATCGTCGACCCTGGCAACGTGACCTGCGGTGCAAAGGCGATTGCGCGGCGTGCCTCCAAAAAAGCTTATCGCTGCAAACCTAACTGTTCTACACGTTAGCTAGGCGCAGTGAAACCAGCGCACGGCCGTGTCCTGAAAGCAAGAGCTCACCCGCTTTAGGTTCTGTTGCACGTATAAAGAATGCAACAGGGCGCCGACCTTTTCGAAACCCGATTTCGCGCACGGACGCGCTTCCGGTGCGCAGTCGTCTACGCTCATGGCTAGTCTGTTCCTAGAAGGTGCTACTTAGTCCTTTAAAGAATGATGGGTCAGTAGCCCCTTGAGCGCGCCGACTAGTGTATCTGCTATCACTTGTACATGTGTGTTTCTTAGCCGAGCGAAGGCGTTTTGGATCATGACGTGACCCGATCGTTGGTGTGCGTCATCGGCAGTGAGTGAGTGAGTGAGTGAGTGAGTGAGTGAGTGAGTGAGTGAGTGAGTGAGTGAGTGTGCGCGCGTGAATGTGCGCGCGCACACGGCATGGAATGATTTACTTGAACTGGGAATGACCAAGTCATTGTTGTTGTTGTTGTTTTGTGGGGTTTTACGTCCCAAAACCAGTTCTGATTATGAGAGACGCCGTAGTGGAGGTCTCCGGAAATTTCGACCACCTGGGGTTCTTTAACGTGCACTGACATCGCACAGCACACGGGTCTCGACATTTCGCCTCCATCGAAATGCAGCCGCCGCGGCCGGGATTCGATCCCGCGACCCTCGGATCAGCAGCCGAGTACCATAGCCACTAGACCACCGTGGCGGGGCGACCAAGTCATTGTATTTTGCTGATTCCACGAGAGATCATCAAAGACCCAAATGTTGATGCTTTATATTTAGTTCACTATTTGATATGCTATGCACAATGACTTGGGAGCCCGAAAGTGAACTTCGTTTATTTTTCAACTGTCTATTTTAGGAGGAAAAATATATCGAAATCACTCTGTCGGAGCCACTATTTTAATGCACCGGTTGTTTTCACGAATCGTGGCGCCATAAATTTAGACAAACTTATGCGACAAAGAAAATATATCTTGTGTAATATATATGTGTAATGAAGACTAAACCAGCTCATTCTTAACCTGCTGGAGAAAAGAAAAGCATGTGTGAAAAATTGTAAACCTGTAACATTTTTGAAAAGTTACTATATTTGCGAATTCTTTCCTGCCTATAAAGTACATCCGGCTTTTCTAAACTTGGAGGGCTTTGCGCTCATAATATGCTGAAGAGTCTCTCCTAGAATGGTTGCCCTACGGCAAGTACATAATTTTCTGAATAACTTCAAAATTTTAATTTGGTCAAAAATGACCTTTGTTGCAAAATGAATATTTAAGAAACGCCATTCTTAATTTTTCTTAAACTGTCGTAAACGAGTGCCCACAGACCTTAGAACAAAGGTATGAAAATACATGTCGCTTTGTTTTGGTGGAAAAGATACTATTTATGCTACAACTCCGGGCTTTTCCGTCGCGCGTTCTGAAGCCAAGAAAGTCGTACATTGTGATACAAAAGCAGACATTCCCGTGCAAGCGGGTCATAATTGCAAAAGAAAGGCAGTTTTGGCCCTACGACGAATACTTATGTAAAAAGTGCGTTTATGTAAAACGCTTAGTGCATACATATGAATGAAGACGTGTTTTAAACGAAACTTTTGTAATGGCTTATGTTCTTTAATACATGTGTACAACTTGGAGTATATGTGAATGTTTATTCTATTTGTATGTTTCCGTAAGTGGCAGCTACTCCTGTTCACCTGTCTAAGAGGGCAAGCTAACTGTGTATGCAGGCAAAGCGGAAGTTTTGGAAAGGAAAATGCCTTAAGTATGTTTTAACGCGTGTGCGATTCTCCTTTGCAAGCGGAGATTTACAGGGAAGACCGATAACCTAGTTTCAACAAAAGTACGTTGATGCGCCAACAATCACGTTGTTCACACTCTTAAGGCCCATTTTACTTTGTGGCGAGTAGCTTTCACTGCAACTTATAATCCACGCACGTTATGGGCATTCATATCATCCTGATTAACGTATTTTATGTTCCCATTTATACTATCAAAACATGTTAAAATATTAACTCATCCATGTAGGAATGCATATACCTCCTTTAAAAGCGAGTTCTCCGGTGGTGACGCTCTTCAAACGCAAGAAGGTCACAGCCAAGCTGCACGTCGGTAATGCATCAAGTTGAGACCTCTGCAAGGTACAGAGGAACCACCACTTGCACTTCTGCGCGGTCGTTGATGGGCTGAAGAGCATTTTAAAAGAAAATAGGAGTGTGGTGCCTTTGTAGGGCTCCTTGCAGACTAGGTGGAGCCCCTATTCTGGGACTTCATTGGTTGAATCCAATACACTGGCTCTATGGACAAAAGTCGGCTCTGCCTGAACGCTGAGCAGCCTAATTGTGTAGCCTCCCAGTCCTCTCGGGTAGGTTCTGGGTGATGGGTAAGGTCTGTGTCGTTTCGACAGGCAAACATCGTATAGCAGGTGTCCGCCCCTTCCTATCAGTGCCGGCACTGTCCTGTGTCCGTATCCTCAAGGAAATTCTTTATTATAGGAGGCGATGCAATAGCATTGCATCGTTTTCTAGGTGTGCTAGTGTGCGCTGGTGTGCTTTCTTAACGTGCCCCCCCCCCCCCGTTTTTTTTTTTCTAAATATGATTGGGGGTTGGGGCGCGGGGCATTGACTTTATTCATAGCATTCCAGAATTTCCGTATGCCGGCGTAACCCTCCCCACCTGTCTCCATTGGGATTGAGGAAGGAAACCTGGAAATGATAGCTCGGGCAGCCGCATCTGCAACCTCAGTTCCCCGCAGTCCCTGATTGTGCAACAGCGCGAGCATCAATAAGACTCTCTGATGGGCAAGTTGGTACATACTTGGAATTCAAGATGACTTGCGCGCAAATATGGCGAGGACACAGAAAGGAGACACTGACAAGCGCAAACAAGTAAAGTTAGTTGGAAGTTTGCGCTTGTCCGTGTGTCCTTTGTGTATCCTCGTCACATTTGTGCGCAGGTCATCTCTAATTCCAAGCGCGAGCATCCTCGGTAGTAGCGACTCCCATCCGCCTGCGTGACCACCCTGAGCTGGTGCCTACGACGCGTTGGATGCCTACTTTCATTAAACGAATCCTCATTATCACCCTTATGGCCGACAGCCCTCTTTGTGACACCTGTCGACGTGAAGAGACGCTTCAACACATCATATGCGACTGTCCTCGCTATGACACGCAGAGGCAAACATTGGCGTCCACTCTTGCTCCCCTTGGCCTGCGACGGATGTCGGTTGATGCCATTCTGCAGTGTCGGCCACACAAGACATTGCAACTAAAGGTGACAAAGGCGCTGCTGCAGTTTTTAAAGACGACGGACTTGCACAAACGACTTTAACAGCGATGTGTGATGTCACGTACCATGCAGGTGCCACTGACTCTGACAATGTGCTATATGTGCACCCTCTCTCTCTCTCTTCCTCTTTCCTTTCACCTTTCAATCTCCCCCGTCCCCTTCCCCTCGTGCAGGGTAGCATACCGGTTGTCCAACACTGGTTAACCTCCCTGCCTTTCCCTCTCTATTTTTTCCTTCCTTCCTGTAGTAACTTTGCGCTGCGATATCATACGTGCTTCTTACAAACCTAAACTTGGTATTTTCATGTGAGATTTGCTGCAACGAAATTTTATTTTCATAGCAGCCCCCATCCTGAGGCGAATCGCAGGGACTCAGGAATAAAATATGAGCTCTAGACGCCTGCGCCATAAAAAGTTGTTGGCTTGAAAGAGGGACGTGATCAATTATAAACACTGCTGAATTATCATGTTCGAATCGCCTTTCGTGCACCACCGCAAGACGCCTTGCTTACCGTTGTCATGCATGTGCCCTACAAAGAAGTTTGCGAAGAGTACTTCAAAAAACGGGTCAAAGTAACAGTGCTTAAGTCGAAAGAATTAACGGAAGAAAGCGTATACCAAGAGACATCACATCTCTGTTTCAGGTAAGCCGTCCAAAGGAAACGTAAAAAAAAAGGAGAAAAGTAAATAGAAACAGAGACTTCGCATGAAGAGGTACACAAAGCGGACTTTGGGATTTTTCAATCCACGTCGAAGTATGGCCCATAACACAAACAAAAACGCAACTTTACTATCAAGCACACGAACCTTCAATAGTGAATATTAAAGTGGTCGTAAATATTAGACTCCCGTTGCCGACATACTGGCTATCGAGTTCAGGAAAAATAGCACTTCCGCTTCCTTGAACGCGGAAAGTTCTCCTTACTGCCTCGAGATCTCGGTGCGCCCGCGTGGGAGAGATAGAGCAGGTCTTTAGTTTGACATGTACATATGCTTGCACAGGATCGGATTGGGCAGTGTGGGTTTCTCCGCAGTTCCAAATATTGCTACGCTTTTATTACTCTTTAACGACAACATTACTTTGTTACTCTTTCATCGGCGTTTCCATTTCGTCCGACATGATTTAGAATCACATCCTGCCCGCTGACGATCCGTTTTGCCGGGATTCCCCCGTATCAATGCGGAAAAGAGATCGCCGAGATTTCATGCCGGGCTCAGTAGTTGATGCTTATGGATGAGATAGCATTAGGAGTAAGCGGAATGCGCTGGTGAACCCCTGACCTATAGCGGAGCTCTGTAAATGACGAAATACTCATACATCACGTCGTTTGAGGGGACAGTGGTGCACTTTCACTTGAACTAAGTATAGAAATGATTGGCGTATCACACAAAGAAACTAAACGACGATTACTATCTCTCCTCTCTCTCTCTCTCTCTCTCTTCCTCTGGTACACATGTCATCACTCATACACATTGCCGTTACTGCTTATTTGCATGTGTGTACGTTTTGTTTAATGTGGCGGATATTAATTCTTGAATTTTCAACAAAAACCAAGGTACTTGTTCACTTGTTAAAATAAATGTCATTCGCAATACATAGCGTGGCGGTAACTTGACATTAGTATTAAAATTTAGGAAGGTAAAGCCCGCATAACAACAATAGTATTAAAATATCCGTGAATTCCGCACATGGTATAGTGCTAGACCATATCCTCTAAAAGCTTTACCTATAATAAATGGTTTGGAATTTAGCCACGTGTTACTAGTATAATCAGTGTGTTCGTGTAAAGCGCATTAGTGCCCACTCGTGGGCGTGTTTAACGTTGGCTGACCAGGAACGCTCACACCATCGTGACCGTGGCGACTGAATTGTAGCGCACGGCACGACGCATCGTTGGCACTCACGTTAGTTCAAAGCACAGGCGTCTGTTTTGTCGAAGAAAAATGCCCTCTATAGTACCTTTATGTCCTTTCATAAGGGTCGTTCGTTGAGGGATTCCTACGGGATCGAGCACAGCTGCACAATAGCATACCGAATGGCAACACAACATGTGTACTGCAATGATAGTGCTTATCAGCGCATTTCAGTTACGCGATCACGATCATTACAACTGCAGCTGCAATAGCTTCACTGACTATATATACCGCGTGGGAGGAGCCACGATAGCTTGGCACCTCGAGGGCCCTGTGTTCGATACCTTCCTACCGCTTGGTAATTTGCGTGTGTGTCTGTGTGCTTGTAATGTGTACAGTTCAATTTCAAGCGAGGAAAAACACTGTTTATTCCTTGTGTAAAGAGCGGAAATTTTTAAACCAGCTGTCCGGTGTCAGCAGCGAAGAGCAAAACGTGGGCCGATCTTGGATGCAGTGCACCGTCTGATGTGCCGAAAACTTCGGACACCAATCGAAGTTGCTCGTTCTAATAGCTGCCGCTGTGTTTCACATGTCAATTTAGCTGGCCTTTCAATGGCGTAGGCTTTATAAAGTTCAAACAGCTGTGGTGCATACACGCATATCGTGGACCGAGCACTACGGTGATGAGCTACGCGCGATTGCAGTATCGTAATTCGCGACGCACATGACGAGTATATCGTATCAGTGATGTACACGTCAGTCATTCATGCTTGCCACGCATTATTACCCTACATTCAAAATTATGGGGTGTACCAGGTGAAGGAGACGACCAGGAGAGCACCAAGACCTATAGGCGGCAACGTAGATGAATGCGGCCAACATGACTTAAGTTCGCCCGGAGATGTCTCGCATTTAAAAAAGAAAGCCGTGACGCTGCCTAGAGGTCGTAATGCAAGTCGCCCATTTGAAGAACACCAAGCTGCAGCGTACTTTACCTCCTTCCCAGGCAAGATCAGTACGAGAGCTAAGGATAGCCTGTAACGCCATATTGCAGGAACCAGTCAATCCGGCAGTCATACTTTCCAATTGAAAAAACATATCCTCTCAGCACCTATGCTTATATGGTGAAGACGCTGCTTTATCTCCTTTGTAGGTCCGACAATAGCAGTTAGTATTATGCATGCCATTATGTTATCGTTTCACCAAAGACACATTTTCCCACTATAATGTTCCAGCATCCACCTTTTGCTCAACTGCCGCTTCAATCAAACTGTTTTTGCTAAAGCTATGCGACAACGACCGTTACTTACGTGGAACCGCGTGAACCCGACCTCGCATATCTCCCTGTCTGCATTCATCAGGAGCGCGTGTAGTTTAATTAGGGCAGGCACTGCCCCGCATTCATACTGCCTACACGTGAAAGTAAGTCAAGCATCATTAGTCACAGGTTGCAGGGGTCTAACCGGAAAAGCCTGGAACACCGCCCGAAATTTTCTAAACATGGCGTGCCCTCCCGGCCCCGTCCCCGTCAACCAGGCCTAGAAGGTAACTAAATATTGCTCAACCATAATTTTCTTACCGGAGGCGTATACATCCCAGGCAAATATTTCTCCCTGTGCTACGTTTTTCGAAGCAAGTACCACATCCACGAGAGCGCCGCGGCAGACTACAGGCCACTGGCATTTTCAGGAAGGTTCCATCTGCTCTCTTTGAGAAGGTGGGCTTCACCCCTCCCCTTCTTCTCCCTGCGCACCGTGCCCCCATCTGTCTACTACACGGCACAGGCGGCAGTATTCTTCGCGCGATAAACTTGCTTCATCACTTATTTGGCAACGCTTAAGTTACGAAGGGGATTGATTTCTGGGATTTTGCGTCCCGATACCACGATGCGATTACCAGAGACGCCATGGCTCCGGAAATTTCGACCACCTGGGTTTTCTTAACGTGCACTGACATCGCACAGTACACGGGCCTCAACGTTTCGCCTCCATCGAGTTACGGAGGGCAAAATCCACGAAAAGCAGTAATGAATTTAACTCTTGCGAACTTCATGAATTATGCTATAAAATCGCACGTTTCTATGCATCTTACTGTGAAAGAAAACTAAGCTAGGTTGGTTAAGGATGTCGGAGAAATAACACATCGAGGGCTGAAGGTTTAAAGTAATGCTGCAGCGTAAGTGCACGCCCAGCTAGGCTCGGGTTGCCTGCTAAAAGAACTGCATAGGGTAGCATAAGAAATAGCTGCAAGGGAACGCCAACAAACAAGAGCAGTTTGCTCTCAGGTAACGGTTCATTAATCATCCCCGTCATCCGTTCGTAATGCACGCAGTGGCAGCGAGATATCTCGTGCCAGAAGCGAGCATCTCCATGGCAACAGGTTACCATTAGCAGCTGCGTTCAGGAAGTTCCATCTGATTTCTCTATTCTTCGCTATATAGTCATTCGTCATTCCTGCAAGGCGGCGTCCAAAATTACCTGTCGCGTTCGTAATGGCAAAGCATGAAACGACGCCGGCTGATGAAGACATTGCAGAGGGATATATGAGACGGGGGCACGTGAGCGTTATGGCTGATGGAGCGGTGGAAGACGAACTCTCGAGAACGGTGCTAGATTTCCATCCACATCCATCGACATTATCTACATGCACGTGGTCAACCTATGCCGCTTTTGCTTTCGCATCACATTCTCTGGAAAATCGGCCGGAGTCTATACAGAACAACGCTCGACTTGTTCGTTACATTTGATCGTGTGAATAGCTGTATTCGCAGCGGAGACCTAGGTACTTTTTTCACATCAAATCAAAACAAATCCACTTTATTTCCAACTTACTTGCTGGTTGTCCCCCAGGCAAAAAGCTGTTAGAACCGCTTGACGGGACCTGGGGACCTACAGGGGGCAACATGCTGTGAACTTCACATTGCATAAACGAAGCAAAGATTTACGTAAGAGAAGAAACAAGATAAAGAAAAGTCGGTACAAATACAATACACATACAAGCAAAGTTCCAAGGTAACAGACACTTAAGTCACTTAAGAACTTAAGATTTTGCGGAGAGGCGTCAGTAAAAGGGAATGCCTTTTACTGAAGAATTGTCTGCCATCGTGTATTGAACGTTGTGGTCCTCTTACACGAATAACTATGTAACTGCTCACACGTCACTACATTTGTTCAACATTTAGGTATTATGGGCCTCCGGCAGTTTGGGGCTAGTTTTCAGGAATTTGGAACCAACGCTCTAAAAGAGCTATGTTTGCTGCTGCTGCCGCCGCCGCCGCCGCCGCCGCTGCTGCTGCTGCTGTGTTCACGCCGAAGCAACTTATTCGCATTCATTTCGTATCATCAAGTAGCATGCACTACATCTGTCTGCACATCCTGGATCTGCTTCGTTTCATGCTATATTGGCCTGGAGCAGGTTAGCTAACACGATTCTTCAGGTAAATCAAAGCGAAACGTAAGGCTGCTTTGTATTCTCTCAGCCAAGCCCGATGTCATGCATACGGATTCTTTTAGTGTGGCTTGCACCCTACATATTTGAATATTACTACAACGTGCTCAGGGACCGGGTTTAGTGATTGTATGTCCAATTATATAAAATAAGCCTTAACTACGTCAACGAGGCAACAGCACACGAACTAGTGAACTAGTCTAAGCGTTCTTTTTTCAAATAGAGCACGATGGTGCGTCGCGACAGGTAGGCTATTATAACAAAGCTCTCAGACGTTGAATATACAGAGATCTTTTACCCCGTAGCTGCTGGCGCTCCAAGGCATGGCTCTGCTATACACGCTGCCAAAATCAAGTGAAGGGTGTCCTCTAGAATCATATTGTTCGTCAGATTTCTCGTCGAATTTTATTTGTAAACATTCAAGTGACCTCCATTCTTTTTTGGGCGAATCGATCACCTCGAATTGCGACGTGTCGTGCAGGGCTCAACAAACGACCCGAAGTAGATTGCCTTGAAGAAGGACGATCTCCGCTTGCAAAAAATAGATTATATACTATCGCGCGGTTCGATTAACCGTGCTCGCAATCCGAATCGCCATTTTCTTCTTTAGATAGTTATTCGGCGAGCTACTCTAAGATACCATTTGTTATCCTAACCGCTGTCAAGTTCCGCCTTGTCACATCCGATCAATCTTTTCTCATAGTTAATGACAGCACGATGCGCCTCAGTGAGCCTCTGGGATTTGAGCGGTCATGAAACGCGCCCTGTTGTCTGCACTTGGTCAGTTAAGCTGCCATGTTAGTTTCTAATGTTTCACTGTTCGTAGACTGTATAGAGTGTTCAATGTCCATGTCAACACTACATACATTTCTTTAAGAATGTGTACGAAAATATCTATAATACGGATTCACATAGGGCAAAGTGCGGAAACTGAATTTTCTATCCAATCAGAAACTCGGAGGCAACTCGAAAGCCTTTGAGAAAAATTCTTGTTCCACATCATTGAGGGACGAGATCGGGGACCGTTGTTGCCGAACGGGGGCAGTTCTGTTCGCTTTTCACTGCATGTCATTGGCCGTGGTCATGCTTATCTCGTTAGCAGCGGGGTGTGGCCACATTTTTTGCGTGACCACGTTTCCTCTGCACGTCAGGCGTTTAAGATCACGAACAAAAATTCTTCGTTTTCATAAGATATTATTAGTCATTTTAAGACGAAAAACATTTGGGCTTGTAGTATATTGTTTAAGAGAAGACAGCAAAAACAGATCTCGTCAATTTTTGGGGATGTTCACCGTTTGCCCTTTGGTTGCTCTCGCCCTCCCGTTCTCGCATATTTTATGGCTCAGCCTGTCATGAAACAGCACCACTCACAAAAGTAGAGTGTCCAATCCTGGAAGCTTGCGCCGCACTCAGTCGCGCCAAATCCGCCGCGCTCACAACGAGAGCCACGCCCCAACTTCGTGACGTTGCAGTGAGCGAGCGGGTTGTGTCGAACAAAGATCTCCGATCGCGCCTCAGTTTAATCGTTGCGACATCTATTTTAAATGATCGCCACAGTATTCCGAAGTATTCATTGTATGTTATAACGACGGAGGTTATTTTTCGAGGATATTCATTCACATTCATAATCGGAATATCTTTCTTAAGGAAAGAAAATAAAAGATCTTGTGTCCCTCTCCCATTTGCTCTAAGTAGGGGCAGCCTGTATTGTGTGCGAATCGCGATGCTGGACAGCAACTTATTCACAGCTCTGAAGGGAGTGTCAGTGAAAGTTTTCGTCGTTCGTGATCGTTCTATCACTCGTAATTGCCCTGAACACGCACACGTTTGCAATAGAGGCAGAAACGCGCAGTCTGCCGTTACAAGTCCTTGCCCCTTCTCGATTCTATTAAGCTTCGCCACCTAACAGCGGCGTGCTGCTGCAAAATTACCTTCAAAGGCTCTTTTGCACCATGACTGACACCGAGAAAACTAAAGTAAAAAATTTTTCTTCTTGCCGGGCACACCCGATTTACCTCCGCAGGGACTTGTTACGAAACACAAGAGAAACGCTTATTCGAAATATAAATCCTCTAAGAAACATGGCGCTTAGAGTTTGATGAGGTAGGTTCAATATTTCGACGTAAGTCTACTACAATAAAAAGGAACTTGTCGCCCCGGTATTTACTGAAAAGTAATTAACTTGAGGTAGGTGTGCACCTCATGGGAGATGCGGTATGAGCCACGGTTATTTGGATCTGAGCTAGAGGGAGTAATACTTATTTAAATAATTAATAATTAATTAATAACGTGTGATTCAGACGCGCATTGCATACGAGGGTCTGAGCCAGTACATCCGCTGGAAAGTGTTCGTGCTGTGTGCGATCGCATTTGGTGCCTGAACTGTGTCTCCAAAGTTAAACGCCACATAAAGTCCACGCAAATGCGACGTTCTTTCTAGCGCCATTGAGGACGCTTAAGAAGTTCACTTTTAATTCTTTTTAATTGAAGGAAGTGGGTCGAACTACATTCTCGCGAGTGACGGCAAGTCGTGTTTTAGCAAAACCTTCTGCACCCACGCTACGCTAATTTTCTTTACTGCACAGTTCTAATCGAGACTGTTCTTGATACGCGTTTCTTTATCTGGTCATAATCTCTGCAGCACGGCCTTTTTTTTTTTCGTCCTATTTAAATCGCGAGTATTCGGACAACATTCCAAAACTATTTGGCTTGATCAACACGATTCGCACTTACACATTGCTATTCTAATTCTCTTTAACATTAGAAACCAAAATTTTACGATATGCACAGCCCTACTGACAACCACGCTTCACTTGCTGTAAAGCAGATACCTCACTAAAAGGCAATCCTACAAATATCAGCCTATAATTTCAGTCGCATGTCCTTGTAGCACCTGCACACTATTTCCACACTACGCACGAGGCTTCACTGGGTGTTACGCTGCATTCCAAAAGACTTAACAGGATATGGCCTCGACATGCGGAGATGGAGAATGATAGTAATTGTGGCCGGCGTTCTTCTGTGGCCGAATCAAGTGTCAGTGTAATAAATGACGCGCAACTATTGTATAAAATACAACGAGAGAACTTCACGCGTCATATCTTTCAGCGTTTTTCTCAGCTTCATCTGCAATTATTGCTTCAATTGTTCCCCAGTCTTTATTACTTGACTGTATCGAGTGCAGTGCCATTTTGACTTCAAAGGTGGTTTTCATGCGGCAACTATGCAAAATTGAAAACTAGCCCTGTAGTGCAGATAAATGTTCACTTGAGCTGTGAAATAGAGACGGAGTAGAGCGACTCATCATCTTCTCTTCGCTTTTTGTTTTCTTTTCTTCTGGACCATCTTGCTGCTCAAATGAATGTGTAAATATTAGGCGTTATGTCGTTGCATTTACTCAGTGCTCTGCCATCAGCGCTATGTGTGTGGAATAATGTAGTTTTACGTCTTTTCGCTCTGTTTCGTGAATTTATTCCACGACTCTTCCTTTTTTGTTTTTTTTTCGTTGGTAAGACCTTGACTTTTTGTTAATCAGCGTAATGCAGGGTGCGAATTGACAAACAAAAAAATGTTTTGTTTGTCAATACAAGCACTCTGATCACGTTGTACAGCTTCCTATAATTCAAAAAAGAACAATATTAGTTTCAGTGCTATATGTAGACGAAGCACAATTTAAATTATTCTCTTGTAGCTAACAGGTTCTACCTTCCTCCTCCCTCTCTGCGAGAGGCTTCACCCTTCCGCTTCATATGCACGCCATAGTGTGTATCTCGGAAACTTCTGTGGCGTTTTCTTTAGGGCCCTAACATTGTCGGCTGCTATCATCAAATGAACAACAACGGCTGACGCACAAAGCAGACTCTATACATCAAGCTGTCGCATCCGAAACGCTCTTTCTAGCCAACTTTTCTTTCCCGATGTATTTCGCTGGAGTGCAATCGACTAGCAATGAAAACATGGCCCGCTCGCGAAGTTCGCAGCGCTCGACATGTGCCCACGATACTATTTAAATCAAAGACCGAACTTACGCCCTAATAGACGCAACCGACCCTGTCGACGGCAGAACAGTTCAGCGCATCGCAAACGCCGGATTCTCCGCCGCTCACCGTAAACACTCTTCCCACACTGAGCCAGAAAACTCCGCCGAACAAACTTTTTCCAACAACCATTTCTCAACGCCGTGTATATTTTTCGCGCCGAGAGCCAATGTACACGGGGACCGGGCCGTAAATACTTACTGCCAACGATCTCGCGCGCACTGTCAGAGCTTGAGCTTGTAGTGCACTCACGCACAGCCTCCCCCCACGACCCGCCGCTCCGGCGAAATCATCGTCTACGTTATTTGGTTTGTCGGCGCACAGCTGATGGCCTTACCGCGCCCTACCTCCCTCATCTACTCACCCCCCTCACGCGACTAGATGCGAAGCAATGTACAGACGCTTTCATTTCAGAAATCGTCCAGCCAGACGTTTCCATCTGCCTGACTGGAATCTGTGCGCGCTTGCAAGCGACGTCGGAAACGCACGAATCGCTCGCTGTTTCGGGGGGGAAGGCACCTTCCTCGTTTATTAATCACCGTTGCGCAAAGCCGGCGCGACGCGGTCGTGTCGCGGTGCTGTCTCCCTCGCTGTCGCTTTCACTGTGGACGGAAACGGGATGTCGTCGTCGGCGTAAGCGCGTCGCCCTGTATTCGTGCGCGCGTTTGCTTCGATATAGTTTGGTCGTGTTCGAGGGACGCTATAAATATTGCAGTCCAGTCTACCTCGAGAGTGCCGGCGGTATAATAAAACGAGTCATCAGCAAGCGTAACGCAGTCAGAGGAAAACTTCTGAGTGGTGATGTAGTTGCGAATGAGCTGCATCCCTGTGCATCGCATTGTTTAAAGCTTCAAGGAAAGCGGACAAGTTTCTTTAACGGTATTCCTTGGTGGTGTTTTCACTTCGCAAAGACGGCGCCGCTTCGCTATCCGGTAAGCCTCGTTTCCTGGCTCTAAATCCTCTCTAAAGTTAAGCCACTGAGTAGGATTTGGTTGAACGTTGAGCCATTAGAGCGATCGACAAAAAAGAAAGGGGGGGGGGTAGGGGGGCAGGAAACTGGAAACATTAAATCAGCGAGTCCCGTCGGAACACGAGAAGGAGTCAATGTTTCTTCATTTGACTCGGTAAGCTTTTGTCGCTTGGTTTCTGTTTATCCTTCATGTTACGTAGTCAAAAGGATGTCCTTTGCATAGTCCATTGTAGCTAAGGGCGACGAAAGCAGTACTGAAGCCTTTAAAAGAAATAGATTTGTACAAGCAGCTGTGAGAGTGATGTCGCGTGCCACGCAAGAGCGATGGTCTGTGACTGTATAACCCTGTGTTTGTGCTGTACTATGTGTCCTTTTCTATCTTTCTTCTCCATCTTTCAATCTCCACCATTCCGTTCCCATGTATACGGTGGCAAACCGTTTGTCCGTGACTACCTGACCTGGCTGTCTTTCCCTCCCCATTATTTCTTCTTTTGCTTTTGTACATATTCCAGTATGTTTGATTTTCTTGTCATCGCAAACGATATATTAGCTATGTTGCACTCTATCTATCTATCTATCTATCTATCTATCTATCTATCTATCTATCTATCTATCTATCTATCTATCTATCTATCTATCTATCTGTCTGTCTATCTGTCTATCTATCTATCTGTCTGTCTGTCTGTCTGTCTGTCTGTCTGTCTGTCTGTCTGTCTGTCTGTCTACTTTACCTTAGTATGCCTGCCTAGCGCACAGAGAACCCTGCAACTCTGCAACCTCCAGGCCGAAATTTTCGTAATTCCTTTTTATACCTTGCAACATGCGTGGTTCGAGCAGCCTCCTCAGCCAATTAAAGGTGTCGTCATGCACACTGTGGCCAATATTATTACGATGTTGCGAATGCACGTACGCGCCCTTCCTTTTGCTTTATTTATTCAGATTTCTTGCGTTTCTTGTGGAAGACAGAAACATCATGACTAGGGGCTTTGCCATTGCTAACAGTGCTTCTAAGTGCCGCGCAACGACTTTCACCCCAGCTAGTAAGAGAGGGCGAAACGGAGGGCAGGGGGGGAAGGGGGGGGGAGCTGACAAAGGGCGGGAACGTGAGAACCAACGACCAGAACTGACCAGAATGACTCGGAGGAGCGGACCAGCAAAGACTCAACAACGACCGCTCCGAACATCTTTATTTGATGTACTTGGATGTACATTTTGTTGAAAATCGTAAATACGTGTAAATAGATAATGTGTAAATATCGAAGCGTTTCTTCCGTACGAAGAGCATCAAGCAACTGCCGACACTGAAGAATTAGAACGAGCGTACGATTCGCTTCGCGCTACTATGCGTCAAACGTACTCCGAGTGAGGAGATCGTCCGTCGATCCAAGCCACCAGGCTAACGTGAACAACCTTGCCCGACGCACGAGCCGAGGGTAAATGTGTGATGCGCATGTGCCATACGCGCGAGCTTTACTCTCCTCTTTCGGACACCCAACCGCTTTCCGCCGGCAAGGAACTCAGAAGGCGCCGTCCTGTCTACGGAGCTTCAATATGTTGTAGCAAGCATGGAAGAGAGGGAAAAGAAGTGAAGCTTCGTACTAGGGGCGCAAAGCTAGCGAGGTAGAGAAGCTGATAGGCCCTCTGCTGGTTCGGGTTTCTCTCCGGCATACCCGCATTTCGTAGTGGTCCCACGCTTCGAGAAACGCCTTGCGAAGCACTGTGAAGCCCTACGAATGCTTCTCAGGGTTTCGCAGAGAGCTCAGCGTAAAGATCTTCACGTCGAACCAGAGAAGGCGGCCGACGCGGCACGCGTGACCTCGGCTTGACGCCGTCCCACCCCTTTGCTATATACACAAGAGGACACATGCTCTCGTCGCGAGAAGCTATGCACAAACGCACTAGCTTTGCGAGACGCTCTGCACTGGACTGATCGACGCACGCTGTTTTCTTATTCTTCTGTTTGCACGTACAACACGTCCGCCCAACAGGCGCTGTTTCGCAGGTGTAGTAGTGGCCTGAGGGCATGAGCGCAAGAGAAGAATGAAAAGCGCGTGCGAACGCCGCACATTGGGCAATGCACAGAAGTGCACGCGCACTCTTGCGCACGAGGACTAATGATGACGACGGTTTTTTTTCTAACCCGGCGTTTTTATGATTAGCCGATAAAGTGGTAGGCAAGCCGTAGATTAATGCACGGTGAAACGCCACCAAAGGTTACCGTATCCAAACAACTTCAAGCGGTCCGGCAAATATGTAAGGTCTAATCCTACCCCACAGGCACCACGCACCGGCGGCAAAGGAGGTTGCCCGGCCGAAGCTAGCGTAAGCACACGTCCCTGTTTAGGGGCGGGCCACTTTAGGGGCTGGCCTGCGGCGTATCTCTGCCGCTGTCACGGTGGGTTCATCCTGGAGGCAGTGAAGTCAGACAGTGCGTGTGCATGTGCAGGCCGATCCCGGAGGCAGTGAACCCATCCAAGGTATGTGTAGAGTTGTCGTGTCAGAAGCGGTTCTAACGAGTGTCTGCTGTTGCACCCCGGCAGTCGACGTCTAACGTCGTCGTCGTGGCCACGGTAAAGTAAGCCCATCAGCACTGACTGACGTTTCCTGTGGGAAACACCGACGCATCTCCACATGCTTTGCACCTTCTCAGGTTTCACGTTAGTGGAGCTGTATCTTGTACATTGCGTGATGTAGAAAAAACGCTGCGTCTTTCTGCGTGAACATAGGTGTGCATGAGTGGCGCGTGCGTGGTCATTGCAACCGCGCAACACCTCCGTTCTCGTTTCGTGCGACACAACAAATACGCTGTGACTCCTTTTTCTTTTTTTTTCCCTCCATACCTGCAAGGCTCCATCGTGAGAGACGCTGGAAGGATAAATGCCCCGTCTGGTGAAAGGAGAGAAAGGTGACAGGTGTGCAAGGAGGTGTTCAACCGCTACCAGGCCCAGCCGGTCATCACTCTCTGCTCTCACGCGCGGTTGCACGCATGCCTACCGTTTGTGATTGGTTTCTCGGGTTTTACGTCGCAAA
>CM023482.1:71734306-71811200 GCA_013339685.2 Hyalomma asiaticum | reverse complement strand
CTTCACGAACAGGCTTCAAACACGCTCGCTACCAGGGAGAACAATTCTAAGTTAAGCCTGGCAACACTCAAGGAGAAAAGGTCGCGCACTCACCCAGCCGGAGTCGAGCCACCGCGCAGATCATCACGCCGCTGCCAGCCACTGTTGCGACTGGGGGTCGATTGCCGTGGGATGTCTAAGGCCACCACGAAGGCGGTGGAGTCAGGAGTGGGGTCGATGTTCAGGACCCTCGGGCGAAGAAAAAGACGAACTGGTATTTACATAGTGTATTACAAAATATACAGGTTATTTACAGAGAGGTACAAGACTGGAGGACCTTCTCTCTCGGGATCCGAGTCGGCGTCTCCTCTCGATGGGCTCCGTGGCCTCCGACGGAAACTTGCCTCCCCTGCCATAGGTTGAAGACAGGCAGGAGGAGGGGAAGGAGGCCCGCAGTCATCCGATGCTTGTCAACCAATCCAGGCCTCTCCGAACTGCAGCACCTTGACTGCACGTGTGGTCCCCCGCTCTGGCCGGCTGCACGTCGTCGCCTCCTTTCCGCTTCCCGCGACGCTGGTTGCCCCAAGGTCATCAAGAGGGCTAATGGGGACGGACAATGTCCAGCAGCGCCGCGGGAGTCTTCAACGGCAGGCCGAGGCGCCCCAACCCCAGGGAAACAAAGGGTGGCGCTGGCGGGCAGGTCGGCCTGAAGGTGCCGGCGAGGCCGCGCCGCAGCCGCGCCCCCCTGCTGGGGCAGCATCAGCCGGTGGTGTCACGTCGGCGATCCACGAACACATTAGGCCGGTCGTACTGATGGCGCCGGGGAGGCTGCGCTGCAGCTGCATCAGCCGCGGGGACCTTGTGGAGGAACCACGATCACAACACGGCGCATACGTAGACAAGCCTCCAAAAAAAAGAAAATCTAAATATTGCACCCTCTATGGCACGCGGCCGAATACTCCAGAAGAGGCCTCCTACTGCGCTAGAGCTTCACCAAAAACAGCGAGATAATTATGACGTGGGTGGCCGTGTTATTCTACAACATACAGACCGCCGCTCTGCGTTTACAGGTAATTACAGGTATAATGTGTCAGGTAGGCTAGTGCCTCTTATACATCAGCTGTCACGCCATCTGCCGGATATGCGGCAACGATCGTTATCCATCTACCTTTTTAGAACGATGGCCCCTGCATGTAATTACGTGGCCTGATATTACACATTTACATTCGCTTATTGAATCGTATCATATCAAAGACCGCAACACGCGCTTCGTTATACTTGCCGGAATCGCTCAACCGCGTCCGTTTTTCGTTCATGCAAGAAAGGAAAGCACGAAGGGAATTTGTCGTCTTTATTGACAATAGACACAAAATAATAGTTTCAACGCCACCAGCGGACCAGACAATCTTAACAAATTGCGCGCATTGCGTCATTTAAGTTGCTTTCTTTTTCTTCTTCTTTTTTTTTGCGCGCATTTACTATAATTGATTCCCGCACTTAAAATGGCCCTGCAACACTCTTTTAATTGATTGATTTCTGGGGTTTTACGTTCCAAAGTCAGCTACGATTGTAAGAGACGCCGCAGTGGAAGGCTCAGTAAATTTTGGCCACGTGGTGTTCCTTAACTTGCACTGACATCGCACAGCACACGGGCCTGAATATTTCGCCTCCATCGAAATGCAGCCGCCGCGGCCAGGATTCGATTCCGCGACCCTCGGATCAGCAGCTGAGCCACTAGACCACCGTGGCGAGGAACACATTTTAACATAGTCTGAAAACGGTGCCCGTCAGTCGTGGATGCTCCGGTGAACGTGTGAGCCAAAAAAAAAAAGTCCTGCAGATCCCACGCACTGTGGGAGTCGCTGTCATGCGAAGCACTCAGCGATGAAATTACCTACGACGAGTTGTCTGACATTAAGCGAAGTCTTGCGCGTAGGATTAACGTCTTTGTGCAGACAGTGTGGATGAGTGTATGCTTAACGAGGGCTAACCAGGCTCACCGACGCAACATGGCGACCGAATAGTAGCTCATGGTACGACGCGACGTTGACGCTCATGTCAGTGCACAGCACACATCTTTCTTTTGTGGAGGTAAAATGCACCCTACGGTGCGCTGATGTGGGCATCATAAGCGTCGTCTGATGAAATATTCGATGGCATCGAGTAAAGTATGCCGAATGATGTAAAGCATGCGCCAGCGAAGACGAAAGGATGCCTGGTGATAGTAAAACATATGCATTCTTTATTACATTGCTATATGATAATGCTTAAGGCACATTAGCAGAGCGATTAACGTTACAAAAGCACAATCATCGCAGCTACCGGTTTGATAGGCTTGCTTACTACATACACCGTGTGGGAGGAGCCACCGTAGCCTAGTGGTCAAGTGTTTGCTTCGCACCTCGGAGCTCCGGATTCGATCCCCCCCCCGTCCAATCCCTGCGTGTGTGCCAGTGTGCTTCTTATGAGTCTATTTCATGCGCAACCTACGACGAGCGGTGTGCCTTTCTTACTTTTAAGTGTGTCCTGATGATATGTTTGATGTCTGTTTTAGTTGGTCCTTGACTGGTATAGGCTGTATAAAATTCAAACACCTGTGGCGCACACCCGTCTACCACGAGCTCTACGGGTATGAAATAAATATGACTGCAGTGTCGTTAATCGTGGTGTGCATGACGAATGCATCATGTTCGCGGTGTGAAGCTTAGTTATCCATTTTTGTCATATATCGATACCCTACCATGCGAATATACCGGTATATCAGGCGAACGAAACGACCACGAGAGCACTGAGACGTAGGCGGCTTGATAGATAGATAGATAGATAGATAGATAGATAGATAGATAGATAGATAGATAGATAGATAGATAGATAGATAGATAGATAGATAGATAGATAGATAGATAGATAGATAGATAGATATGTCCTCGGCAATCTTCTATTTGTTCGTTTTGCGCTCGACATATAAAGAAGAAACGATATTCTTTCTTTAGGAAAAACGAAAACGAAGCTAGGCGACGTAGTCGGTGCTACGTGCGCGACCATTTGTTGAAAGAAGAGCTACCGATTGCCAGATATATTTTTAAAAATATTGGGAATTGCGTGGTACAGGTTGACGTAGATGCGCCATCAGTACTCACCAATGAGGTCTGCAGTGCGCCCCGCCCCAAAACACAGTAGCAAATCCGTCACACGAGTGAGCAGCTCTCGCAACGAGCGAGCGAGCGCTGCGGCGCGTTTTCCCTTAGCGCTGACGTGATAGCTCCTTCTGTCAGCATCCGTGAGCAGTGGAAGCTTCGCACGCCGATGCAAATGTAACGCGCATAGGAGCCGTGTGTGCGTCTTTATGAAGAGCTGTCATCTTTTCATTTTCGTCATAACATAATTAAGTTCCACCGTAACAGAAATAACAGTTTCGTCGTAATAGAATTACAGTCCGAGTTGTCGTGTGTGTAGGTGTTAGCGAAATCGTAGTTTACAGTTTTTTGGAGGATTTTACTTTGAAAAAAATTAAAATTTGCTCGCTGCAGTGCCTGCGCCATGGCGGAGGACTTGCGTGGCGTGTTTCACCGGGTTGCGCCTGCATCAGCGGAGGCTCGAGATCTATGTTTCTTCCACACGTGTACGCCGACGTCGACGACGCCGACGATGCATTTTCCGCGACACACTCTAGCCAACGCTATCACGTAACGACGTGTTGCAAGGCCTTTCTAAATTATAAATGCGAACTATGTCCGCTACCTTCATTTTGATCTGCACATCGTTTGCATGCGGGATAGATAGATAGATAGATAGATAGATAGATAGATAGATAGATAGATAGATAGATAGATAGATAGATAGATAGATAGATAGATAGATAGATAGATATTGATGCGACGTCACGAGAAAGCAATTTCTTGTTTCTCCGCCTCAAAAGCGTCCATTCCTCTCTTCCGCTTCCGAAAATCTCTCGCGTTGTTGATATTTCGTGACACTGAAAAGCAGGATATCCTGTTTTGATGCCCTCAGGGAAAGCCGTCAGAAACAGTAGAATGGCATTAAAGAGGCTAGCGCCAGGCTCGCCGGAGTGGCAGCTTCGTCCTGCTTCATTTTTAGCCCGGAAGCGCGGAGCGAAATGTGGAAGTGATCTCCGGAGACAAAAACAAAAGAAGCCTTACTTGCTTCCGCTCTCACGTCGTGTGAAAAAGCCCGATAGCTTCCTACGTTTCACATTACAGAAGCAATAGAACGGCACTGTGGGAAGACACGAAGGCGGAACTTGTTTTCTTCGTGCGTCTAAACAAAACATTTCTTTTCCGAGCAACAAGCTCTGGCCGTAACAATGCAGTTGCGAAGATTATTTTAATAGCACGCCAGAAGAAATAGACCTCGTTCTCGAACAACCAGGCCTCTGCAAGAAATAACCAGGCGTTTTGGCTGTGAAGGAATATCAGAACAGTGTGACCTCAATTTATCTCGTAAGAGATCACAGACTGCGCGTTGCAGTGCATATCGAGCGTGGAAAGTGCACGTTCACTCAGTAGCATGAAGGCCGGAACTCTATATAGGCAACAACCCTATCATCATCGATCTGCTACCAGGCAACCCGCCAAGCGCATCGTTCGACACAAGCCTTAACAGAATGCTAGCATTGCGATGGATGTTTAGCGATGTGCAGACGCTCGGCGCGTTATCCGTGAGACTGGCAGCTGCAGCGGTAGACACGTGCAGCCGCTAATTAAATCGCACGAATGCAGGTGTCGTAACCCAAACAGACTTCGCGAAAATTCGGAAGCCGTTGTCACAGACGTGGTATAAATCGGAGAGGGAGAGGGGAGAGGGGAGGGAGGGAGGGAGGGAGGGAGGGAGGGAGGGAGAGAAAGGGAGAGAGTGGGGCGAGAGAGGGGGAGCTCGAGTGCCGTCGAGCTCGACCGCGGCATATTCACCGAAAGGGCGATGACGACCAGCGCCATCTAGTATATCGTCACCCAACTGCAGTTTGCATGCATCTCTATGGTAGTGCACGTTAAGGAACCCCAGGTGGTCTAAATTTCCGGAGCCCTCCACTACGGCCTTTCTCTCTCCTCTCTATCTCTTTGACTCCCTTTCCCCCACCTCTACGGACGCTTAGCCGTGCTCCCTACATGGGCTGCAGAAATTAGCGTCCTTTCCTAACCGAACCACAATCAATCAATCTATGGAACTAGGCGGTCACGTACCACGATATACAAGGGATGTACAAACCCACGGCTTTAGGAGCTTCGCCCCTAAAAGCCCCTAAAAGAACATTTGAGAAAACACTTTTAGACCCGAAGCAGCTTATGAACGAGGCCTGTCCCTCCCTCCAGTGTCGGCGTAACCTGCCCCCGTTAGTACTCGGAGCACGCGCACTCCGGCGCGTGCTCTAGTTTGAGTGGAGACCGCTAGTGGCGCTGTAGTCCAAAAGACAATAAATAAAAGCGCTGGCTCTCCTCCGGCACGCTCTCTTCTACAGCAGCTGCAATGGAGTGCCCTTCGACGAACGAACATCGCATCGCGGCGGCGCGGGCTGCGGCCGCTTTGCGAGCCCACGCTGCCAAGCGGCTGCCAAGTGCCGGAAGCGGTCGCTACCCCCGTTAGTACTCGGAGCACGCGCACTCCGGCGCGTGCTCTAGTTTGAGTGGAGACCGCTAGTGGCGCTGTAGTCCAAAAGACAATAAATAAAAGCGCTGGCTCTCCTCCGGCACGCTCTCTTCTACAGCAGCTGCAATGGAGTGCCCTTCGACGAACGAACATCGCATCGCGGTGGCGCGGGCTGCGGCCGCTTTGCGAGCCCACGCTGCCAAGCGGCTGCCAAGTGCCGGAAGCGGTCGCTACCTGAGATTGGTGGCGCCGATGCGGGCATTAAGCGCGATTTTCTCGACCACACATTCGGGCACAGCTGTAAGGTATGTGACCGCTTGTGGTTCGATAACAAACTGACCATGATCTTGACCATCAAGACCGAGCAGTCCCGTGCCAACGCTATCGCCGTTCAGCAGCGGGAGTTTGCCGCCGACGACGATCACAGTGAGTACGCCGTTCGCTTTGCCTGTAAAGATTCGTTGATGGCAGGCAAACTACCCGCGATAAGCGTGACGAACGGCCACCGCTACCCGCCGAAACCCGAGCACCTGCCCGAGCTGAACCCTGTGGGGCAGGGGAACCTCGAATGCTAGGGCCGGGAACATTGATGAAGAAAATAATAAAAGATTTACACAACTTTAAGCCGACTCATGGCTGCCTCGCATACTCCTCAGGGTTCCCTGTATAGGGAGATTTTTTCTGTATAATGAAAAGCCCTAGGAGTGATTTTACGTATACTTATGCGTATACGAGCTCTGCACAGCGCTATTTTCCTCTTTAAAGACGTCAGTGTGATAGGCGAGAACACTTGTAGTCGCATCCGCGACATAGGTGTTCGAGCCCGGAAGCTATTCCATAGGAAGGGAATAGCTCAAAACACATTGCATCGGTTCGTGTGTTTAAGTAATCTGCTGAGCCATTGTCGTTTCCGCTGAACCATTGCTTTTTCGGTGAAGCTCTCGTGCGCCGGCTGTCCCAACTTGCTACCTTTGACATCATGCTTACTTTGAATGCGTGCAATATTGTGGCGCAGAAAACTTCTGTTGGGCTGGTTATGCCTGAAAGTGACTGAGTGGGTGACGCGAAGGCTCAGCCACAGCTTCGAATGATATGTAACACTTTCGGAGCTGATTACGTATGGTGGTGCGAGCAGCGTATACATGCCGTTCGTTGCTTTTGGTTAGAATCTGTGGTAACAATAATATATTCTGGGCCGTACCAGCTTACCTCTTGCCAGTCAGATCAGGATCAGTCTACGAGGTGCATAAAGAAGGAAACCGAACTTTTGAAATAGCGCGCCAGCCAGCAGAAGGAGCACTGTGCTGCAATAGAGTAGAGAGCCTACATAACTGCCTTTACTACAGAGGACGTCTGATGGAATACTTAGAGAACTAACTGCTATTTGGCGCGTTTCGCTGTGGCCATTAGATGGGGAGTTGCAGCCGTTTATGTGAGCACGTGCACAAGTTCTTCGTCGGATTATTGCCAATGTGAAGATGAAAGGCCTTGAAGAACAACGTGTGCGTGTGTGCACTTTCGCAACAGATGAATAAGGAGATGGGGTGGGGGGAGGAGGGACTGAAAGTGAGAGATAGAAAGGAGAAAAAAGCCAGTTGTGGAGGGCTCCGCAAATGTTGACCCCACCTGGCTTTCTTTAACGTGCTCTGACAACGGTCCTCTACCATTTTGGCCTCCTTCGGAAATGCGACCGCCGAACGAACCCGCGTTTTGTGAGTAGTAGCCGAGCACTATAACCACTACACCACCGATGCACCGGCCGTGGTAAACTAAACACAAAGGAACGCGCGCGCGCGTGTGTGTGTGTGTGTGTTCGCGGGGGGGGGGGGGCATAAAACCCCGTTTGCCTACTTGGAAAAAGGATCCGGCGTCGACGACTGCCGCGCATGTATGTATGTATGTATGTATGTATGTATGTATGTATGTATGTATGTATGTATGTATGTATGTATGTATGTATGTATGCATACCCCTTTGGATTAGGGGTGCGGCTATCGTTACCAAACTCTTCATCATCTGCTCTGTATTTGGTAATTTTCAGTTGTCTATTCCAACCTTCTCCGCCATCCCCATTTTCACTGTTGCTGTAAAAAAGCTAGTTCACTCCGTGTGTTCCACAGTTTTGTGCTATCATTCTTTCCGCCTCATTTTACTGGTCTCTGCTCTACATCACATCGGTTATTGTCAAAAAAAGTGCCTTTGAAGCTGAATGTACCTTGCACAACTACTCGTTGCTTCATTCTTGGATCGATGGCTTTGCATTCGAGTAGAATATACGTCATGGTTCCTGCACCCTTCCCACATAGACTAACGCACAATTTTTCAAGTTTGCTACCCAGTGCAGGGTAGCAAACTGGATATTTTTCTTCCGGTTAACCTCCCTGCCTTCCGCCCATCATCTCTCTCTCTCTCTCTCTTTTCATTCATGGTTAGAAATTTTCTACACGTAGCTTCGTGTTCTCAGACATATCGACCTGGCATCAAAGAGCCTAGAACTTCCCCTTGAAATGCCATAAAGATTTTCTGTTTGCATTTCACACGCTCCTGTCCCATATTCCTGCTTTGCTCATTTCTTCATTGCTCCTACCAGTACATCGGTTGCATCTTTGAGTTTCCTCTTGATCCTCGTTCCTTTAGCGTTGTGAACCAACTTGTTTCATTCCCTAGAGATTTGGCGCGTTCTTTTCCGCCGTTGGATGTCCACATTTCTTCTGTATTGCTGCAGGGGCGTCGCGTTTTCGGCCCTTCTTCACAAACGCCTCGACAGACGTGCCGCAAACTTTGCCCACAATGGTACAGGTTGTGTCTCGCTCTTTCTATTGCCTATGTTGTCGACGACACATATGTTCACATCGTTCCATTGCCAGAGGCGACTTAATAACTGACGAATGAGTTAGCGTGGCACAGAAGACCGGAACCGTGGAAGTATATATACGAAGTCAGGCTGAACGGGACCATTTCGGGGTCAATGGCAACAACGGCAGGGCAGCTCGAACGAGACAAAGCGCTCCTACACATGCGCCGACTTGGAAATTAACCATCAGAATGTCAACACGGAAGGCCTCCCACTGCAGCCACTGCTTCGACTAGGGACCTTTTCCCCGTGAGTGGTGTGTTCGTTGCCCGTCCATCAATCGAAGAACACCATGACTTTCACTGTCGCCCGGGGTAACGTCAGAGAGTAACGTGTTAGAAGTTGAAACAACGAGACTTGAGAGAAGACAATGGTGTAAGTAAACTTCTCTGGCATGGACCTGAGTTGTCAGGCGATGCACACTGCACGAACTCTCTAGGTGCTCTGCCGCTCTCCGCACTAGCGTCGCCATGCAGTGATGGTATCGACACGCATGCCTAACCAGCTTTCGGGTGATAAAGAGCATAGAATTTCCACTAGGAAACTTTAAGGCCTCAAGAAACGAAGATACGTGAGACATGGTCATACAAACGAAAACGTGCATAGCGAAAAAGTTATGCATGAAGGGGTCTGAATGAAATCAAGTTTATTTAGGTGACGTTGATGAAATGAACCCTAAGGGAGAGAGAGAGAGAGACATTATTGGAAAAACAAATTTTTGCCATCGTGTATATAATAAGCGCTGGCAAACTACTCATTATATAGGCATGGGGAAGGAGACTTAGAGCGATTCAAGAGTCTCTCGTAACCATATCGTGGTTGTGGGACGTAAATCACCAGTTATTATTATTATTATTATTATTATTATTATTATTATTATTATTATTATTATTATTATTATTATTATTATTATTATTATTATTATTATTAAACGTTCAAAGGGTAGTGGGAAAAAAGACCGGAATAAGAATAAATATGAAGTGTTCAAGTGAACCTCAACCTACTAATTACGGTTGACATGGCGGGTAAGGATAGGCTCTTCTATATGATATTGCGAACATCTTATTCCTGATTAGGCCAATTTCCGAGAAGTAACTGATATCATCCAAAACACGCCACTGTTTTGAGGGACCGGGCATGGGACCTAATATACTGCACATCGTTATCGTCTCTTCGCGAATCGTCTCCCTTTGTTGCTCAAAAGGTTGTCTCTCGTCGCGATACGCGGGGCATTCAAGTATTATATGCTCTACAGTCTCTAAGTTCCCACAGTTACCACAGCAAGGCTTAGCGGCGCACACTACACTGCGCAGGTCGTGTGTGCCACGTCAAGTCGAAGGCTTGACATGTCGAGGAAGTGTCCGAGGTATTCTCGATCTTACTTCTGGATCCGTATGACTCGAGAAATCTTGGTGAATCGCCAGATTCGAGAGGCAACCTAAGTTTTGATTGGCATGTATTCTTTTCGCTGTGTTTCAAGGGTTATATTTTCTTCTGGAACGAAATCGACATTGGATCAAACTATATACATAAGTTGCCTTTTTTCGGTCTCATCTCATGCACTATTTTTGTGCCACGTTGGCAACAGCGAGGGCGGTGCGTTTCTCATCATGCCACCGTTGTAAGACACCTAGTGGCTTGAAATTGAGAGCAACCTAGCCCTCACAAGCCTAATGCAACGTAAACAGGGCTGCTAATTCAAGTAGTGAGATTTGATTCATGGTAAAGGGCACAGCATAAGCACAGGAACATATTGACGTTCGTTTTTCCTTATGCACCTGTGTTTGCTTTGTGTTGTACTCTACACCATGAACCTGAGATCGCTACTCAATGTCCTACCTGAAGATTTTACTTTCCACACTGTCCTACGGTTCGTGAAGGGGGTGTAGTTTACTTGATTTCTTGTCTTTCCATTTAGAACTTATTCGGAATCGATTCCCTATAATTTATCACCATCGCAGAACTGTCGTATGTCATTATCATCATGACTTGCAAGTTGTCTTCTACTACTACATTCCGTAGAATTCGAAATTAAGCAAGTTGAGCTACCTTTGGTCTATGTCTCCTGCGTGGCTTTATGACGGCCACAATAACAATCTCTTTGTTTCGGTGGACTGCAAACAAATTGGTCACTATACGAGCACATCTTTTTCTCGAAGCCCTATCCCATATTCTCGCTTACCTCTAACAGATGGGCAGCAGAAAACGTGGTCATTGGTGAGCACTCTATAAGCAGTAACAGATTTCCTAAGATAATCAACGCCAGGGTTTCCCTAATGCCTAAGGCTCAACAACGCGGCTCTTTTGTCGAGTCGGCACTGCATTTTGACTGCACGACCTATAATATGTGCCTTATGCCATGCATGTGTGTGCATCCTTTTCGTAACCACTGTTTGTCCTGACACAACCGTCATTCGGTTACGTGGACAGCGGCTCCCAGAAATTTACGCAGCATGTATTTTTGTTTAAAACTACCCGTTCTGCAGTAACTTAAGTTCCTTCGTGCGGTATATATGTTACCATCCAGAGTCACCAAAGTTTCGAACCTGTAGAGCAGCTCTGTTTGGAGCTCCGGTTTTGAACGCAAGAGTTGTTTAATATTTCAATGGAAAGCACTACACTTTTCCGCCCGATTCCACGTGCTGAACGGGCGCGCCACTGCAAGACAACGGCTACAGGAACGGTCTCGGTCGGCTCAAAGCTCTCCGGCCCTTAGCCGTGGCCCTGAATAATACATGTCACGTCCAGCGGCACAGGCTCTTTAGCTAAGGAAGATTCAGCGCTGCCTTTGAAATATTCCTGAGCGCACGCTTTTTTCAAGCAGCCAATGTACTGGGCAGAACATATACAGCATGAACAAAATCAGAGCTGTTGCTTAAAGAGGCTGCAGCGAACGGCTATCTATCTATCTATCTATCTATCTATCTATCTATCTATCTATCTATCTATCTATCTATCTATCTATCTATCTATCTATCTATCTATCTATTATGGATACGACTCGCGAGCATCGCAAAGGCGGGCGACAGACCGTAACATGAATAGCATTACTCTGTCACTTATGACGTGAGATAAATGGCAAGATGTATTCATTATATTATGTTGCTCATCACCGCGCTATGTAGCATAATACGCGGGACGTTGAGTGCTTGTACACAACAAGAAATGAAAGGTAATATCAAGAAGGAACCCGACAGGTATACATTTAGCTATATACGATTTGAACATTATGGCTTTGCTTTCTGTGCATGGATTTATACAAAATCCCCCCTCTCCCCAGGCACTCCCCCAGCCAGGTGTTTCCCCCTCCCCAAGGTTTTTCAGCTAAACAATAATTTCATACAGCGTGTGCACATTTGGATGAGATATGGTGCCTGTTAAATAACCATATCTATAACCATGGGGATCACTTCGACAGAAAAAAAAACAAGCATATTCTATTCAAAGGCAACCTTCACTAGCCCGATTTCTTGTCCTAGTGCCGTTTACATAACTGTTGCCCGAGACTACATAACATAATTTTTGCGGTTAGCAAGCTTTCAGGCCGTTATAATTATTGAAAAGTACTTCCTTCCTTCCTTCCTTCCTTCCTTCCTTTCTCAAGGAAGTGCTGTAAATAACATGTCTGTGTATAATTATCTTTGTGTCATTATTACGCATAACTTGCTGTGGTGCAAGTGCACGGTTGCACGTTTACGCAACAAAGCACTTAAAAAGCTGCGTTATCTACGTAGTAGGCTAACCGACCCAAGAAATTATATTACGTTAATGTCGCATATATCGCTGTTAAGCGTTGTTAACTACGTATCTGTGGCTTGCAATCCACAAGTAGTGCGAGGTTAACGGACTAAGCAATGCAGGAAAAAGCTGCTAAGGTTTATACATTCTGCTTATGGTCGCAAACTTCCACGCTCTGCTGCACTGTTCTATATTCACTCTTTTTTACGTGCTCGCATACACTGCCTACGTTTATGGCACGGCCACATCAACTCCTCGTTTAGAACTTCAAAAAACAACAACACTAACTTCCGACCAACTTAAACTTGACAGCCTACTATGCAAGCACTAACATGGTTTAATTCAGCATTTTGCCCCATTCTTTAGGACCGAAATTTCTTGTATGGGCATATTAGCTTATTCTCGCCCCAAGGTTTTGTGTCTGCCAGCTAGGTATGGTAAGAGCACATACACTCGTAGTGGTAACTGTATCAGTGTAGTTAGCCTCGCCTTTTCTCTCTCGAAGTCATTTTCGTGCGTACACATTCTAAGTTAACCTACCCTTGCTAGAACGCCTGTTGCACTGCAGTAGATACACTTAATAATTAAAGGTGAGCCCGGTACAGAAAGTTAGAAGGGATCACTGAAACAACAGGCACTCAAATATTAAAGAGCTCAAACTGCAACACTGAGCGAAAGCGTGACAGTAGCATCAGGAAGCACTGCAGGCACCACTGGTTGTTGCTGTTTTATTAATTCCCACGCAACGAATGTTACTTGTAAGGCGCCATGCAGGTACACACTTGGTACGTGGCGTTTCCCCAAAAACCCCACTATGTGAAAGCTATCCGATATCTGCAACTTTATGTGAGCTTGGTTTTTTTTTTTTAATGCGAAGCATTTCTTGGCGAACTTTTGCAAGTTTGGCCGTATCTATCTATCTATCTATCTATCTATCTATCTATCTATCTATCTATCTATCTATCTATCTATCTATCTATCTATCTATCTAGCTAGCTAGCTAGCTAGCTGCCTACGTCTCGATGCTCTACAGGTACTTGAATTTTATACAGCCCATGATAATCTCGGGCCAAATAAATGGACATTTAACATATCATTAGAGTTCACTCAGGAGCAACAAAGGCATACCATTTGTCGATCGTAGCATGGGATATTGTGATGTAGACATAACAAACACACATGCACACAAGAACGCGCTGTAATCTACGAAGGCAGGTATCGAACCCGGGACCCCGAGGTGCCAAGCAAGCACGCTACCACTAGGCTACGGCGGCTCCTCCCACACGGTAAATATAGCGTCACGTGGTCGTGACGCTGACGCAGCAGCACTCAAGATATTGTCAGTCCAACTGTTCATTGGGCGAACCTGTGCCCAGCTGTGAGACAACTTCGCACACTTGCGCGAACGATGTCCTTAACTGAGTGCTATACTCCATATACAGGCCGCACCAGACTCCGCCGGCTAAACACATCGCTACAACTCGGACCTCCGGCTGGTTTGCACCGACGTTAGGCTTCGCTTCTGTGTGGTTTGTGGTTAAGAGTGACCTTCACGAACGCTTATTGTGCGCTGATTGGAATGGCTGACAGTCCTGTGTGTGTTGTATACGGATGCGAGGAGACCATAGATCGCTTGTTGCGCCGCTGTCCACAATTTGAGGAACATAGACTGCCAATGACCGAGTCCTTCAAAAAGCTCGACGATCGTCCTCTAAGTGAATAGACAACCTAGGAATACCGTCCTCACCGATCAACGGCGGAGAAGGCAATGAAAGTGCTTTTGGGCTTCTGAAAACATCTGGCCTTACCGAGCGCCTGTGGCATTATATTGGACTATCCTGTAGGCATTCCCTCTCGCTCCTTCTCTTTTCTCTTTTTTCCCCTTCTCCCATCCCCCACTGTACGGTAGCACACCAGACTCCTGGCTAGTTAACATCCCTGCCTTCCCTTCCTTATTTCTCTCTCTCTCTCTCTCTCTCTCTCTCTCTCTCTCTCTCTCTCTCTCTCTCTCTCTCTCTCTCTCTCTCCTGTTCCCAGCAAAGTAAAGAAAATCACACTGCAAGGCAATAGCGGCGTGTACAGTCGTCGGTCGACGGAAAAACTCAGAAGCGGCGAAATGCGTTCGCTTTTATATACACGTCATAACGCGTTCTCGCATTATATCTGAAATTATAGAAGGCACTCAGCTGTGCGCGTCAGGCACGCAAAGTTTCAAGAACGATTGACACTGTTTCCGAAGCGACATGCAAGATAAATGCGGCCCGCCGCGCTGCGCGTAACACAGTGATAACGGCGCTCCCCGAAAGCCAAAACAAGCGCGTATGTCAGAGGAAATACTAGCATTCAGCAGCTTACCTCGACGCCTTAAGAATAGATCCACAAACGATGCTCATGATAGGCACATCACCGCAGCGTAGCGTGCATTTCTCTTCGATAAAACAGGCGTAAGTGTCGTGCACTAATGTCATTGTCCACGTTACATCGTGCCATGAGGTGCAATTCAGTCGCCACGGTGCTGTCGAGCTTCCTGTTTAGCCCATGTAAAACATATATTTACTCATGCACGTTGCGCAAGGACGTTTATCCTACTCGCAACATTTCGTTCATTACAACGCGACCACCACAGGCGATTCCCTCGCTGACTACTTCGCGTGACACCGATTGCCACAGTGCTTGGGGTCTGCAGGATTTTTTAAAATTATTATTGGACCACTCAACCGAAACGTTGATTCCGAAAGAAATCTCAGCAAGCTACAGAAAAATACTAATATTATGAGACTATACCAAGTCTCAGTAATGACCTCAGGCTACTATAAGCGTAAGTCATTGAATTAGTTCATTGTGCAATATGGTAGCCGTTGACGCCAACTCTGCATAACCTCGCCGCGCCAGGAGACAATGGTAGACAGCCGGCCAAGGAATGCTCAACATGAACACTTTACTTGCAGGACAATGCGCCAGTAGTAATTTGTAACTACTCTTAGCCGGCAAGCATCGTCCCCGTTGCATCTTCTAATGGCTACAGTTGCCGTCATCCACAACGGTGAACTTTCAGCGGGACACGACGAAGGCCACTCAGCATGCGACAGCGTGCCACACGATATTTTCTTCTCGATGTCCTCCTTTCTCCACGAACAAAACTATAAGCAGCACTTGGGCGTGACATGCTTAGCCAAAACCGCTAAGGTAGAGTTTCCCAAGCCGCAACGGTGGTCTACTACTACTGATAGACGAGCGTAATTCGCTCCCGCGGGAACAATCGCCGTAGAAAGTTGACTGCGGAGACACTTTCTCTTGCAGCGAGTTCTCGGAGCGAAGGCCGCAACGACCATTAGGGTACTTTAGGGAGCGGGAACAATGGTAGAGTGGCAACGCGTTAGAGAAGGCGCCACTGCCCTTTCTGGCACTCCAGCAACTCCGACGAATCGCCAAGTTGCGCGAAGCAAGCGCCTTTATAGTGATGAGGAAGTTGGCTCTCTTTCTCTGTGGTGTCGTGGGAATACACTCGGCTAGGCCAGCTACGGACATTGTACAAACAGCGGCGTTACTAGCTGTTCTTCGCTTTGCCCTTCGCATGTTCTGCAAGAGCGCACGCACGCACGCACGCACGCACGCACACACACACACACACACACACACACACACACACACACACACACACACACACACACACACACACATGTAGTGAATAAAGTTGAGAAAGAGGCCAGCGTTGACAGCTACAGGTTACGCATTTAAGCTTGGCGCCCAAAGGCAACATTTAACTGAATAATAGTTACAAAAAGTCCAATGTCAGTATAAGCAGCCACCTGCGCTGCGCAGGATAACCATTATGTGGCTTCTTTTTTTTTTTACCGGTTGTCGGTTGCATGAACGACGTGGCCCGCTTCGGTAACAAAAGAACATACAATGGCAGCGCTTCAGTACTCATAGGTCGCCATTCAATTAGTCCGTTTTTCTGAATACGCGTACAAACATAGATATTCGTGCGAGTGCTAAGCTAGCTGTCTTCGTGACCCAGAGAAATGCGCATTGAGCTTCCAGTACGGTCGTTATCATAGTTCACGTACTTTCTAACACAGATCTAGTTTCCACCCGCGATGCACATAGAACATCTCCGTTATTCGAGCGCTCTGCGCACTTCGGCGATTGAGGATGTCCGTGAAACCGCGAAATGCGCCTCGCTCAAGCTACACTCTTTATAAAAAAAAGAAACAAGAATAGCGGTTTGCGGGCGGCGCACTGCAAAGCCATTCCGAACTTTCTCGCACGTGAAACGACCTCTCCTTTTCTCAAAACCCACAGAACTTCGCGTCGCCATTTACGGAACAGAAGTTCGCTCGCAAGCGGGAAGTTGCGAGTGCGCTTATGCGGTATGGAAATGCAGTAAGGACGCGGCACAGGGGACTCATTTTCCTTCACGTGTGTCTTCGCACGAAGAAGAACAAGAAGTACAAGAGCGAGCCTTCTTGGCAACATAACCTCTGCCGCTGCTCCGAATAAGTCAGTAACAAAACGCGACCCCGTTTCGAGGAGTGCAAACAAGCTCATTTGTTTTTTCGCCCACCGGTCGCGAGAAGGGGCGCAGGCCGCTTTTATTTCGCGCCCTAAGTGAAATGCGTGGATAGGCTGGCGCAGCACATCGAGCGAAGGCGCGTGTGCGTGACATTTAGCTGCATCTAAACAGGTTAGGAAAACAAAACATTCTTGTTGCTTCCCTCCTCTGACGCTATTTTAAGGCGATCGAAGAAAGATAAAGAATAATAAAGGTCATGTCACTTCGTGGGGGATACAGTACAATACGTTTGAACCTCGTCGTGTTCATTTGTAGGCGGGAAATGTTTAACACGTGTGGGAGAAACGCGCACGCACGATGGTCGCATCACGTGTGCAGTTCTGTTGGGAACGAAAGAATGGACACAAGGGCGCCTGTTTGTCGCACACTTCTATACCATATCTTTAAACCCCAGCAAGCGTGGGGCAGGGAATGCGGAGGGAGTAGTTTGCTGTATGTAGCTTTAGTGTAAGTGCATGCCAGAGGACCATGTACTGAGCGTTGTCAGTGCACGTTAAAGAACCCCAGGTGGTCTAAATTTCCGGAGCCCTCCATTGCGGTCTTTCTCTCCTCTCTGTCTCTTTCACTCCCTTTCCCCTACCCCCACGGACGCTTAGCCGTGCTCCTTGCATGAGCTGCACAAAGTAGCGTCCTTTCCTAACAGAACCACATCAGCATCATCAGCCTAATACTAGACAAGAGGAAATGAAGTTCATAAGAACGGGAATACGGGCTAACTGGATACGATTTTAGAGCAAATGACGTTTAACGAAGGAAAATTTGCCGTCCGCGGGAATCAAACCGACAACCTTAATATTAAGTGTCTTCCTTAATGTTGTCGCCTTCTTGGCCGCTTTCACACGGGAACGTGCTCAAATTGGCACGACACGCTCAGTATTCCGTTGTACGGTAGTAATCTTTCGGAGGGCCTCAAGGCGCAGCTCGCGTGTCGGTTGCACAAGTATATAAAGCTCAGCATCACTATAGGACGACATTGTCTATGCGCAAAAGTCATTGACAATGTTTACTAATGTCTCCTGCATGGTCGTTCTACACATCTTGGCACGAGGCGTCGAGTGACGAGCAGTCCCCTCTGTGGTTGTTTTTTTTTTTCTAAACGTCTGCAAAATGCCTCAGTGATTTTAGGCGCAGTTTTCAAATCGAAGTTCTTTTGGACCTGAAGAGAGAGATTCGAATGAAGGAAAAGGAGGGAGGTAAGCCGGAATTAAAGCTTAGTAACGAAAACCACAGCGCTTGTGTCGTGCACCTTCGTAGACCCTGGTTTTTCCTGAAATTTTCGTCATTATGGATTACCAGGTCGCCGAGAACTCAGTTCTTCCAAATTAAAACTTACGGTCGGCTACCCTGCACTACGCCAAGGAAAATAAAAAAAAAACTCGAGAGGAAACGCACGAAAAATTAGCGACATTTCCTCTCAGTGAAAGCAGGCTACGCGCAAGCGCATGGGTGCCACCTGTTGTTGCGTATTGCGCCTGAAATATTTTAAAACACTTTGATTTTGCGTAATTACGCTGTTTTCCTAGAGAGTTAATCTTTCCTGCATGTCTGATGTGTATTGTTCTTTTTACAAATAGTAAAGTGCCATCAGGAGAGCTAGAAAGCCACTGCAAACAAATGTGCAGAGTTGTTTATTTCAAAACATTATGCAATTCACTATTCAAGCTGTTCATTTTTCGGTTCTTTGCCTTCCGTTTGTTTTTGATTGATTTGGGTAGCCATTGGTTCCAAAAGTGATAGTTGACAGCTATGTCATCTAGTACTACCAGATCACCACAGCATTCATCGTACATTCTGTGTCTGTTGGAACGTCGGAACGTGTCGTCGTGACATAAAATGTCTCCTTCCTGCATCAATGAACCTGGCTCCCTGAGCACACCCACCAGTGGCCTCCTTTCAGTGAGGTGTAGTTCGAAGCATAAGAAACGCCTGTAATTTGGCATCTAGATTTAAACATGAGGTCAAGGCTGCCTTTCCGGAAAGTCATTGTCACGTCCGATAGGCTCGCCAGATACACAGACCTATCCTCCCACTTCAACCCAGCGCGCGGGCGTTGGCGTTCTTAACTCACACGAGGGAAAATGTGGTTGAAGTGAGTAACGTGCGCTATTTTCTGTTGCCCTAGATGCGAGGGAGCATGGCTCAATGTTGGATCAGAAAGGGCAAGAGACGGGATAGAAGAGCGGAAAGGAGAGGCCACCTTCCCCAGACACGAGGGACGCAAGTATCCCTCCTCCCCCAGACACGTCGGACACGAGTATCCCTCCTCCTCGGCGCTTTCCTATCTTGGGACCCGTAGCCATGTTACCACATTATCTTCTCGAGTCGACAGAGAGGCCACCTACCCTTACGCGTAAAAGAAAGGAATGTAATGAGAAGGACCGGGACTATTGTAGTCTCTCTAATAGTCCACTGCCACGTAAGAAATTCTTCAATCTCTCGACCGACTTTCCGTGCGAACTAGTTCCACCAGCACGATGAAGTAATCACATAACATGTTGGTCGGACTGTCTTGAACGAGGCAATAAATTATATACTAGATTGCAGGCGTGTGCAATAAACAGAAAAAAAACTGATCCTGAGCTGTATCTCCGTACAATAATCGAATTTTTGCTAGACAGTTAAAGGGTAGTCGCAGTGTAACAACATAAAATGTCAACCAACGGGTGCTATGTAACGAAAAAAACAAGATTAACGATGAGCTATGAACAGCTTGTAAAACGAGGGCAACGAAAGCTGTCATGAGTCAAGACAGGCAACCCAACCTTCTGCATTTTCGTTCAGGCCAGACGCGACGCGATCCTACCTAAGATAAGCAAAGATTTGCGGGCTTCTCTATCGCACGAAAGTGCTGCTGTGCTGCACCGTAGCGGTCAGACGCCCGTTGGTGTCGCTCCAGACAGGGCATGAATTTCGCTCTCGGTTGTCTGAGTACGCCCACCCCCATACGAAGGGAACACTACCGCCGTGTTCGCCGTCGACGGACAGCAATTTGGGCGCTTTTGCTTGCCGAGCACACAGGGAACAAAGCCCTGACAGCCTGCTGACGCCTGCCTGGCATCCGTACCGACAAATACCGTCGCTCACAGCGGCATGATAACCAAGCCATCCAAACCGATTCCGGTCATGCCATTCTCCTAAGCCTTCTCCGTCCTCAGCGTGCCAAACATGGTTCGGCATAACTGCTTTCAGGTAAGAAGGAACGCTCCTCATTCATCTAAATGTCGTAGAACGGCCAAGGTTTGGTAGAGTGCCACACGTATTGCTGAGGTTGGCTGAGGACGGCTGAACAAGCACGTCGAACTGCAATACCGCGGCCAGGAAGCCCGTGAAAGTATAGCTTCGATAATGGCTCAGCCCTTTGCGATACATAATACCCCTAGAAGATGAGGGCGGCTGGCGCGCAGCACACCGAGAAAATGTGGCTGATCCCTCTGTCAAAGGAATTGGTATAACACTAAAGTGAAATGTCCCTTCGAATAAGCAGTTCAATGTTCATTGTTACATCGAGGTGAACTTGCCTATTGCTACCGGTGTTTCGCTGTTACGGCACCGTTTGACGTGGATGAACCCACGTTCACGCATCGCCCCCATAACATCAACTGCCAACCCTTTGTGGTAACTCTCAAGCACTTTAGCCACATTGACCCGTGAAAGTCGTTGCCGTGCTTTGGCTCCTGATGCAGCAGTTTTGTTTTTGCCGTCACGCTAGAAGAGTGGTCAGCGAGGAAATGCTACCATCGACGAAAGGTGACCGGTGCTCTACCACTGCGTTATCGGCGCATATACGCTCGAAGCTGTACGAACGCGGCTCCGCACGCGTGCATCGAGGCGGAATGGTGAAATATGCGGTGAAAAAGACATAAGCGATAATTTTTTCGGCGGGATGATGATGGCAGTTCAACGTCCGCCTTTATGGTGGTAACACTTCCGATTCGCGCATATTTAGAAATAATGAACCATGTCAAATCGTTCTGTACTATCTCAAGTGAGTATAGTAAGGTTATCATGGAAAGAGTTCCAGAGTGAGGCGCCATATTCCACCCTTGAGCGGCTTACTTTTTTGTACAGGAAGTTTGATAGCTGGAGGACAACGTGAAAAATTTTCTAAGATACCCGAGTTTTCGTTAGGGCTATTTACTATGGATCCAAACTGTTCATTCCAAGTTAGTTTTGGCAAACTGTGTTTCGTTACTCACCGTCTTCTGCATTATTTTCGCTTGTTTTACTTTTATTTTCGTCCTCTCTAACTATCGAAGCCAAACAAGCGAGAATACTGCGCTACTGGGGATGGGACGGTTGTGGCAAACCGGATGTGAGCGCCTGTGATAACTGGTCGGCGCTCATGTGTTAATGCTGGCGCCACGCACTCCGCTGTTAGCGTTTCCTGTGACACCGATAGTGCACTTCCATACCGATTTCCAGGCACACCCGGCGGCAAAATAATTCGAGACGTGCGACCGGCGGCCGAAATCTGAAAAATGGCATCGCCATGCCATGTGCAGTCGAGCGCGATTTGAAGGTTATCGGGGTTATCGCGCGAGTGTCAACCGGCAGTAGGTCCCAAGACCCAAGCGGCGAGATTCGGAAGCGTGAAGATCAAGATATTTAATTATCCTCTCTCTTGTTGGCTGATCTGCGCTACAATGCTAGCCCCAACTACAAACTCGCCACCATTTCTTTCTTTGTTCCTATTTGCTGAGATTAGGCGTAGACGGGGCAGCGTCTTCGCGGTTGGGAGCGGGGGTGATTGCTGCTTAAGGAACAGCAAAATGAGGGTGGAAAGCTGGCCCGATATCCCCCTCTCCTCGAAAGGAATCTTGGCCGTGGCGCTGTCGTATTCTTGGTTGACGCTCGCGTCATAGCCTTCAAATCGCGCGCGACCGTACCGTTTAGCGTCGGCTATCGAGACTTCGCAGTGCGCGTGTGCTTCGTTTCCCGCTCATGTCCTTTTTTAATCGCTTGTAGCGGACTGGATGATTACATGCAGCGTTTCGCGCACAGACAGACAGACAGACAGACAGACAGACAGACAGACAGACAGACAGACAGACAATGAACTTTCTGAATCCTGAGGAGCTACTGTAAGGAGCGGGACGCCGTTGTAGCCGCTGGCCGCACCCACGTGGAGGACAGAACGCCATAACGCTCCGCGCTTTCGTGGGCCCTGTGGATAGCCTGGGCTTGCTTTTGGAGCAACATGTTTTTGATGGCCCCCTCCCATTCAGCTTCGCTGGAGAGAACGTCGTTAAGCAACGCGATACATCGCCAGAGCATGTGAGCCATGGAACAAAAGGCGTATAGGTCGCTTTTTTATTCAATCCGTCACGCGCTCAGTTCGACGGGGGTTTCGCCCTCATTAAAGACGTCACGTATCTGGTCGCAGTGACTACTTAAAGCGACTCCCGCTGCCAAACGGTACATGTGATCAGCAGCTAGTCCGATGCAAGCGAGCTGAAATACATGACAGCGATCATGAAAGGACGCGCATGTGCACTTCGATGTTTCGACATCAAACGCTGAATGTTTGATGGCGCGACAAAGCAGTTTTATCTGATTTCGGCCACCGGCCACATGCCCCGACTTATTGTGCTGCCGGGTACGCATCATGTACGCAGCAGTCACTTTCCTGTCAACTTGTTGCATCCACATGCGATCTCTTCACGTTTCAGGCAACGAAATGCCCACTTGAAGCACACAAAGCTATTCACCGCATTATGGTTCGCGGTGTGAATTGGCGTCCCAGTGGGTTTCCGTGGGAAGCTCTCATGACTAGCCTCAGGTTGTACTTGTGCAAGATAGCGCTCTGCTAACGGGGGAGGGGGCGAGAGGAACGGCAAGGCTCTGCTTTAACGCGTATATGTTCGATGCGAAGGTACTGACGATGCGCTTGGAGAAAATATGGCATGGCAGACAGTGCGATTCGAAGGTGCTTGAAGATGTGGCGGCAGAAATATGGCATAAAAAAGATTGGTAGTAAAGCTTCCTACGCATAAAAATATGGGCATCTATGGTACAGAGAATAGATTTTTGTTTGTCCGTAGACTTTTTACATTTACGAGTACTAGTTTACCGGAAAAGTGTAGGTGATCGGCAGCGCTGCTAGCGACTCCTGATGTTGCGCAGCCTAACCAGAGACACGTAAAGTTAATATTGCTCTGGCTTGAACGTTTTGCTTCACTGCTAGTGTAAAGCACTGGCAGTGAGATAAGTCGCAGTGCCATCATTAGTTTCTTTTGACAAGAACACTCACGCTACTATAGAAAAAGTCCTGAGCATGGAAGTCCAGCAAGCCACCGCAAGATGTGCCAATTCTACTTGTGGCGTAATCGTAAGAAAGTATGAGGACGGAATAAATCGTCTCTGGCTCATTCGCTGTAGGCCAAAATTCGCATGAAAGTACACAATGGCCTCATTACCATTAGTGATAACGCCATGACATCAATAATTTAACATGGCAGCCATTTGTCACCAATACCAGCGAAATCGCGGATATGAGCAAGGGGTAGCGGGCATAAGCTACGCGAAATTGAATGTTAACATTTGCAGCCTCTGCCAGACTTCGTTCCCTTGATGCTCGACTGCTAAAGGTCCTGGCTTTCGCTTTTACTAGGCGATAGCTCAGGACTTCTAGGAACTTTTGCATTTGAGGAACCTGAACGACCACGCAAGCTTCAGCTACTGTACTCATGCTGTGGCCTTTTATCAACCAAAGTATGCAATCTGTGAACTGTGCCACGAAATTGGACAGTTCGGCCTCTGCCCAGTGCTTAGGTACGACACTCCTTTCACTATGCGCCAGCTAGATGAATTATTGGAGAAAGAAAAGCGGAAAGGGCCCTTTTCCGGGACTAGTATGACAATCTCTGCGATAACCCGCGCCCGGCCGACCACGGGGGCGTCGTCGCGAAGGATGCCTTCCCACTGATCTGAGGTACGGGTGCAGCGAAGAATTGGTGGGAGGGGAGGAAAATAGGCAGCAGTGCACTCTGCAGTGACGTGAAATATTGTGCGGACGGCGCCACACCCTCGACAGGTGTCGGTATATATAGCGAGTCGGATACAGTGCATGCATAAAGTTTGTTTGGGAATGTTTCGGTTTGCAGCTGGCGAAGTGCGACAGACTTCTCTCGCGTGAAGGTCACTGGTACGGGTTGGTATCATTGCTGGTGTGTGTAATGTTGTATGACGTCGTCGTACCTGAGGAGCGGAATACCTAGCTATGTGTTGGCCGCCTCACTTGGCGGGGCTGCCCGGAGGGTCAGTTCTCGAGCAGCCGCATGAGTGTGTTCATTACCCGACAGCACCCGACATTACGCAAGCGTCCACAGCAGCTGTACGATGTGGTTATTCTGTGAAGAAACTTTGGATCTGCGTAAAATAATTCAATGTGAGGTTCTGGGAATGCCACGACCTGTCAGGAAAACCCAACATGCCATTTGCGAATAGGTGGTTATGTGGTACGTTTCCGCGGCGAGGCACAAGAGGTATTGGATGGCCAGGGTAACCACGAGGATCTAGCCCGAGCCTGTGGCTGAAGATCGGGAGAAGATCAAGGCAACACTATCTCATGAGCGCAATCACCACAGCCGTGTGTCCGTTTGCACTGCAGACCGCGTCCGTGTAATAAACTGTATGCTCCTCACCTTCGCTGAGAGTGCATTTTAGGTACCTAACCTGTGCCGACGACGTCCGGCGTCGTTCTCAGGTTGCATGTTTCGTGGCAGGGGATGCACGCGAAGACTCAGGCTATTCGGGCTGGCATGAAAGTATCCTGCGTTTCTGGAGGTTCAGGGGGAACTGGGTGACACAGGCTGGTGAGTTGCTGTCTGCCCGTTGGAGTCAAAAGGTGTTGACGCTGACTAATGCACTGTGCCTCGAGCACTTTATCGAGGGCGTTGTGTACTCCTTGCGACAAGAAGCGCTGCGTAGAATTATAGTGCGGAACACCCAACGCGACCTTGACTGCCTTACGGATGAGCGTGTTCACCCGTTCACGTTGACCTTGCCTTAGCAGGTGAACGGCTCCGTCCACTGACCAGAGCGCCCTACGTAGCTCTCGTCCGACGGCTCAGTGTCGCTGACATTGGCCGCTTGGGGTGCACTTATGAGACGCGTGCGTTCGCCGGCCATAGCGCGCGCATGATGGAAGCCAAGGCAACATCGACGCGCGCGTTTCTTCGCTGCTTTTCGGGCGTGCTACGGAGAAAACCACACGCACGCTCGCGTCGCCCACTGAAGCAGTTTGCTGCAGGTTTGGAGAGCGCGTCTCAAACAAAACAAAAGTGGAACGCGTGGTGTAGACCTGCTGCTGTTGGAGACGCGGGCGTCGCGTTTGCGTATTGTCCGGTCACAGTCCGCCCAGTTTTGCTTTTTCTGTCCGCCAGGCTGTGCATTCTGGCGCTGATGTCGCACATGGAAAACTCGACTGCACGGAGCCGGCTTAGAACGCATATCTCTTAGTCGAAGCATATCCCGCTCCCCCAAGTCCCAGGCGACGCATCGGAACATAGCGATGATCTGGCGTGAGAGTAGGGAGATGGTGTGTCCGGACATTCCATCTGCTTGAATGTAAAGTCCGAGGATGTGTGCTCGCTCTAACTGTCCCCTCGACGAAAACTTTGATGTGTGGGCGGATGACAAGGAGCTCAGACTTCTGCGCGGCAGAAGTGGGGCCGCCCCGTAGAGCATATTCTCACACGATCTCGACTGCCTGTTGAAGCCGGACTTTAACGGCACCATCAGAACTCCTAAACGTCCACAACATGATGTCGTCGGCATAGATGGCATCGTGCAGATCCTCAGCTTGCTCGAGTTTGGGCAGACCTGACATAGCAGTGTTAAAGAGTGCTGGCGAGGACACCGCCGCTTGAGAGGTACCTCAGCCCGGCATGTGGATGATACTCGAGCAATGAGGGTCGACACCAAATGTTGTGGTACGGTCGTGAAGAAAACCTCGGGCGTAGTGATAAATGCGAACGCCGCAGCACGACCCGGCGAGGTTGCTTAGAATCAGGTCGTGTTCCACACTGTCGAAGGTCCAGAGGTATCATCGGGTGCACCCGGCCCTGATGGTACAGCGCTACTTAACGCCTGGGAATCTTCAGTAGACATATGAACTTGTGCTTCTGGAAGAGATCAACCTGTGTGAAGAAACGGGACATCTCCCCGCTCTAGAGTGTTCATGGCGATTTCTGCAACGAAACAAGCCGGCTGAATGCCATTCAGAGGCTACAGGATCTGAGGTGGAAATGTGTAAAGTCTGCGATGTGCTGGATGGAATAGCCCGTGAAGGCCAGAATGACACATGAACAAGCACAACGCTCTATTACACCTGGTTGGGATCCGTCGGGCACCCTGGACTCAGGATGTCCTTGGAAGCGTACACGCCGCTATGCTGTCATAGTCCGTGGAGCCTGCTGCTGTTGGAATAGATACAAGAAAAGCTTGTCGTTCTCATGCACGTGCCACTGTGCTGGAGCGGCTCCTCGGTCAATCTTATCGTTCACTTCCTTGCAGGCCACATCTTTCCAATTTTAGGTCGGGCACACCTTTGGACCCAAGCAAAGTAACACGATTGGTATCCCTCAGGGATTCATTATTTCGTCGACCTTATTCAATATATTCCGTTATGTCAGCTCTTCGTAACATGTTACAGTCAATGCCCCGGATCAACTCTAAGCCTACTGATGAACAGTAGACCGCACTACAGGCAGTTTGCTGCTCTTGACGCTATCTACAATTGCATGAGTGCATGTGGTATTCAAAATTCTCCGGAAATAATGTAGAACGCCGCCTTTATTGAAGGTACGAGAGCAAGCATCGAGTCAGACCACAACGTTTTCCTTTTCATTCGCCTGATGGTCATTTCCGACACAGACAATACACATGCACCGTATGCAAATCCACCAGACCAGGTTAGCCAAAACGTGGCGTTGCGACACTTTCAGAAGCTGCCACCAAGCATCACGCCTCGTGCGTTACGCTACTCGACGCATATCAAGGAGGCGGGTCTTCATCAGCTTCTTCGAGCTCTCGTGGTATCGAAAATCATGCGTGCTTTTCCTGATGTGCCCAAACGCAGTGCGCGATCTTTCCATTTCTAACCATAAGGCAAGGTGCTCCATCACTTGATAACCCCAATATACACGCATTGCTGAATTGCATCCATGTAAGTGGCTCAATGTCTTGCAAGATCTTGCGGAGCAGCCATTGCAAGCCCAGCGTGTCCGTCGCTCCACGACGACGGCTGGCCGCGAAATCCTGCAGACATCGGCCTACTACACCTACTACCTCCGTCCACTCCAATCGCCTGTTTTGTCATGGGAACTTATTGACATGGTTCATGGCTTGCCTTCACGAAAGAGGCGTCCGATTCGAAAATTAGGACAACTATGGCGCTAATTCGGCTGTATCCATTTGTGCAGGTGCACCTACTGATGGAACCAACACTAATTTAGAAATCTTGCCGATATACACTGGTGTTTCTTGCATAGAAGTTCCATATTTAACTCATGCATGCACCACGTTTTACCGATTCCCAAGTGGCTTACACCGCCTGCCGCTCCGGTGGGGCTGAATATCACATGCGGCGACCTGTCCGAGCAACTCTGCGTCATCTTCGATGAGATGACTGCATTGTTGTAGTTAAATGGGTTCCGCACACGAAGGAATCCCTAGAAATCATGTGGCACAGTAGGCACACCTTTTCTTTCCACGTCTTTACCTCGGGCCAAACCCGTTTCCCCTACCTGGTGGACAAATGCGCATCTTTAAAGGGCAACTCCGGCGTTTTTTTACAATGCCCTGATATAGATGTTTTCCAATGGTACTGATAGGTCTATAGCAACGAGGATGCTTGTCTGCTCATAAATGAAGCACTAATTTTAAATAACCGACTGAAAGGCGTGTTCAAACAACACCGACACGGGTAGACGCCTCGTGCAGTGTAAGCGATGACGTCACAGCCTTCCCGCAATCAGAAATATGGAGCTGGTGCCACATAAATGGCAGTGGCGAGGTCATCGACGACGTATTGAGTTATGACAGCTTTTCTGAACTTCACAGCGGCGATTTGATAGCTGAGATATGGCCGCTTTGCTTCTGAAGGACCGCTAGCCCCCGTACGCAGCTTTGAGGGCGCTGACGTAAAAACCACAAGGTGGCCTGCGTGGGAATACGCTAAATATCTTTAAAATTGATTTCCAGGAAAACTAAAGTTCCGCAATCCCTAAGCATATTCTTATAAGATGAGAACGCGAAAGCGTTTCTTTTGGCTAGATTGTTGTTACAGAGTGGTGCTGCAAACTGGTGTTGCCGAGTTGTTTTATAAAGAATGAGGCAATGTGGGAGGTCGTATTTTGTTTATATGCGCGATTTGATGTCATCAAAGAGGTGTCGACACTTCACATGTCCTGTTCTATTTCTTCGTCCAGAGAGTATATGCAGATATGCGTGAGGCAGGTCTCGGGCATATCGAAGTAGTAGTACGACCGCCGCGGCGTTGTGGGTGGTGTCATTAGACAGTCACATGTGTCGTCACCCTCTTATCGTTCCGGTGACGGCGTACATGGTCCGGGGTACATGGACACTACCATGGCCTTGTGATCCGAGAGTAGGCGGAGACATACAACACTCTTTCACAATGTATGGGTCGTTGGCCAATGCAAGTTCGATGCACGTGCATCTCGACGTCGTGATGGCCTCAGTGGGCGTCTTGAATTCGAGATTGAACTCGGCACGCGTGGCGGCGAGAACGATGGGCTAGCTGGCGCGATCGCGCGCCGAGTGGCTACGCAGCTGGGCGCGCCCTTTCGCAAACCCAGCGAAGAAACGCGGCGTCGACGCGGTGGCACGCCGCTACCGGTAGCTGCAGCGGAGAGGAGCGTGCGCCGGCTGCCGCTGAAGCGAGTGTTGGCGCCGGCGTCACTTCCGGTAGGAGAGGTCACGTGCTTTCCGGGCACGGCTTTTGGGGACTGCTTCTGCGGACGGCATCTGGGCGCGCGCTATCGTCAACCCAGACAAGAAACGCTTTCGCGTTAATAACTTGCAACCGCCTGGCCACCGCGCCCGCTGTGTTATAATTGATACGCTGAATTCAGATCACCCTACTATTCGCGATTCCATCTAAATGCACGCCACCTAGCGGACGCTCCAGGCACCAGCCCATCCAAGGTTGACCTCGAAACGCGTCATGTTATCGCATTACCGCGCGCTGTAAAAGAGCTCTATAGTCCCTTAATCGAAGCCATGCCGCCTGGAAGCAGCCCGAAAAAGAAAGAATCCTCATCAAAATACTTTTTTGTGTGCGTGCCTCAGTGCATACACATCGCGATGCAAGGCAGCAACTCGTCGTTTCATCGGTTCCCCAAAGAAGCAGACGACGCTTCGCGCAGAGCAACAACAATCAGGAACTTGCGCATCGCAAGGAGGTGACGGGAACTACGTTAGTTTGTTCCAGGCACTTCACTCGCCACGATTTCTTTCTCCCCGGGGATTACGGAGAGAGAGAGAGAGAGAGCTCTTTATTGAACGGCAGAGAATTAAGCCGGCGTTGAAATATCGCTGCGGAGTGTAGTTTAGGCAAGCGCGTGAAAAAAAAAAGCGACATTCTTTATACGTGTATACCTGGTAACGTATTCTCCACGTGTCAATGCTCAACTTGAACGGCGGTAATATTATTGCTGACGTACTTTTGCCCACATGCATTGTAGTAACTAGATATAAAGCGAGCGCTTGCCTTCGTTCGCCTTCTTCGTCCCATGCGCGCATTGCGCCTGGTAATTTCTTTGGTGGTTATGGAGGTAATGTGTCATCGTTTAGCGTAGCCCACCCCGCCACGGTGGTCTAGTGGCTATAGTACTCGGCTGCTGATCCGAAGGTCGCGGGATCGAATCGCGGCCGCGGCGGCTGCGTTTCGATGGAGGCGAAATGTTGAGGCCCGTGCGCTGTGCGATGTCAGTGCACGTTAAAGAACCCCAGGTGGTCGAAATTTCCGGAGCCCTCCATTACGGCGTCTCTCATAATCAGAGCTGGTTTTGGGACGTAAAACCCCACAAAACGACAACATTAACGTAGCCCGTTTGCATTTAGAGTTCATCTGGTGGCAATTGAGGATTTATTGCGCTCGTTCCAACTTTCGAGCCCTCGACCTGTTCACCGCGCCTATAAATTTGTTTTCAGGCACTGCGCATAGAACTCAGCTCTTTTAACATGTTAAATGCGAAGCATTTCTTAACGAACTTCGGCGAATATCTATCTAGCCGCCTACGAATTTGTGCTCTCCTGGGCGTTTCGCTAATTGGATGTTTACCAAAATTGGTATGCCACAACATGACTACATGACGAACATAAATGACAGGTCAATAATATGAAAATTGTGACATAAGGCTACAGAGCGCGCGACGACCACTTGAAAGATTCGAAGCGGAGGGCAGTCAGTCGGCCATGTTTGCCAATGCGCTGTTTACGCCCGGTGTTCCGCTCTACGCAAAGCGCTTGCGTATAGCGGTTTACCGGACATGCTGAATGTCCCTAATAACTTGCAACCGCCTGGCCACCGCGACCGCTGTGTTATAATTGATACGCTGAATTCAGATCACCCTTCTATACGCGATTCCATCTAAATGCTCGCCACCTAGCGGACGCTCCAGGAACCAGCCCATCCAAGGTTGACCTCGAAACGCGGCATGTTATCGCATTACCGCGCGCTGTAAAAGAGCTCTATAGTCCCTTAATCGAAGCCATGCCGCCTGGAAGCAGCCCGAAAAAGAAAGAATCCTCATCAAAATACTTTTTTGTGTGCGTGCCTCAGTGCATACACATCGCGATGCAAGGCAGCAACTCGTCGTTTCATCGGTTCCCCAAAGAAGCAGACGACGCTTCGCGCAGAGCAACAACAATCAGGAACTTGCGCATCGCAAGGAGGTGACGGGAACTACGTTAGCTTGTTCCAGGCACTTCACTCGCCACGATTTCTTTCTCCCCGGGGATTACGGAGAGAGAGAGAGAGAGAGAGCTCTTTATTGAACGGCAGAGAATTAAGCCGGCGTTGAAATATCGCTGCGGAGTGTAGTTTAGGCAAGCGCGTGAAAAAAAAAAAGCGACATTCTTTATACGTGTATACCTGGTAACGTATTCTCCATGTGTCAATGCTCAACTTGAACGGCGGTAATATTGTTACGAGAAAGACACAGAGGACGGCTATTTACAATGTATTTACAGGGAGGCTTTAACCAGGCAACAACCAAGATGGTGGACAGTCCGCGCATCAGCCAGTCCCGTCTTCGTCTTCTTCTTCATCGATGGTATGAGCCATACCCAGATACTATGGTCGCTTCGTAGCATTACCCCCGGTGGTAGAAGCGCCCTCTCGGCGCACTTTAAACTCGGTCGTCAGACGGGAGGTAGTAAGGCTTCAGTCTGGTCACGTGAACTATGTCGGTGGGAGGAGCTGCAGTAGACAGAGTCGGGGAGACGGGAACAATCTCATAGGTAACGTCCGTTACTTGGCGGACGATGCGGTAAGGACCAGTGTATCTTGATAGCAGCTTTTCGGACAAGCCAACACGTCGATAAGGACACCATAGTAGTACTAAGGAACCGGGTGAGAAGGCAACGTCGCGATGGCGGCTGTCATAAAGGCGCTTCTGGCTTGCTTGCGAGGCGCACAGCCGCGAGCGGGCGACTTGACGCGCGTGGTCGGCACGAGCGATGGCATCACGAGCATATTCGCTAGGCGGCGCGGTAACATCCGGAAGTAGGGTGTCCAGTGGTAAGGTCGGTTCGCGGCCGAAAAGCATATAAAATGGAGAATAACCGGCGGTGTCATGGCGTGAGGAATTATAGGCGAAAGTGACGTACGGTAGGGCCAGGTCCCAGTCGCGGTGGTCAGATGAAACGTACATGGAAAGCATGTCCGTAAGGGTACGATTGAGGCGCTCGGTGAGACCATTTGTCTGGGGATGGTAGGAGGTGGTCAACTTGTGCTGCGTGGAGGAGGATCGCAAGAGATTGTCGATTACTCGCGACAAAAATGCGCGGCCACGATCTGTGAGCAGTTGGCGAGGGGCACCGTGGTGTAGTATAACGTCACGCAACAAGAAGTCGGCGACGTCCGTAGCAGTGCTGGTCGGAAGAGCCCGAAAAATGCTGTCGTCGCAATCAGGTGACCGTGTAACTGCAGCTTGGTCAGGAATGGTTGCGGCGACAACAGTGATGTCGTTGTCCGTCGCAGCTGCAAGCTGGGCAAGCCACATCCGTTGAGGCCAAAATTTAGGAGCGGGAGGAACACACAGTTGTCTGCTATTGTGGCGACGGTATGTGGCACAGTAACATGGCGGGTCAGGCGGACGTCAGTTATAGGGGTCACGATGTAGTCGCCGTCAGGAACGGGTGGGTTCGACGACAAGCACACGTACGTGACGGCCCGAGGCGGTAAACGAACAAAAGTGGTGGAGCTTAGGCGGCTGATAGACGTTTCAGGAATATCTGAGAGCAGAGGAAGATCGAGGTGAAGTACTCCCGAAGAGCAGTCAATTAAAGCTGAGTGCTCGGAAAGGAAGTCGAGGCCAAGTATAAGGTCATGTGGGCAGCGAGCAAGAACAGCGAAAAGTACGACAGTGTGACGATCGGCAATGCTTACACGGGCAGAGCACATTCCTATGACGTGAACATCACCTCCATCGGCAACACGTATTGTCGGCGTCGTAGACGGCGTCATAATCTTCTTCAGACGGCGGCGTAAAGAGGCATTCATAATAGATATCTGCGCACCAGTATCGATAAGCGCTGTTACAGGAACATTGTCGACGTTTACTTTCAGAAGGCTGTGGTGCGTCGGGAGCGTCAGTAGAGGGTTTTCGAGCGACGGTGGTAATGCAGCTTCACCTCTATAAGCTGCACTATCTAGTTTTCCGGCTGCGAGCGTCCAGAGAAGGTCGGTGAGGAAAAGCGTCGAGGCTGCGGAGAGCGGGATTGGCGGCGTTGCGGCGACGGGGAACGGGAGAAACGGCGAACATCGTTGGCATCGGCGGTAAAAGGCTCGTGGGAGGTCGACGATGAGTAAGTAGGTGAAGTAGGCGCTGACTGTCTGGCTGGAGGAGAGCGCATGTAGGTAGGGAAGGTCTGTCGTGGAGGGTAGGTCCAACGGCGACGGCAGTAACGAGAAATGTGTCCGGCTTGATGGCAGGAAAAGCATATGGGCTGATCGTCGGGCGTTCTCCATTCCGCGAGGTTACGGCGGGGTGAAGTGGAGGTAAAGGATCGACGAGCGGGCCCCGTAAAATAAGGGCGAGTATCTGGACGAGACACTGGACACGCTAGTGGAAGACCAAGGTTAGCAAACTCCTGCCTGACGACGGCTTGAATGAGAGACACAGAGGGCTGCGAGGGGTCGCTTGAGTGCGTTGCAAAAACAGGTGGCGGAACAGGTGCAGGACAGGCTGCTTCGAGCTCGCGACGAACAATGCGCGTGACGTTGTCATACGTAGGCGGCTGGCGAATCCCATCACACGATGAAGTTGCGGCCGTGTTGGGAAGCCGGGCGAACTTCTGCGTTATACGGCGGCTCTTGGCTTGTTCAAACCGGCGGCATTCTTTGATGATGGCTTCGATCGTGTCAACATGTGTGTAGACGAGAAAGTTAAAGGCGTCGTCTGCGATGCCTTTGAGCACATGGGAAACCTTGTCGGATTCGGGCATGTTTTCGTCAACCAAGCGGCAAAGTGCGAGAACGTCTTGAATGTACGCGACGTAAGATTCGGTGGATGTCTGTGCACGAGTCGCAAGTTGATTACGTGCCGCGGTCTGCCGGCCAGTGCTATCACCGAAAAGGTCGCGAATCTGTTCTTTAAACGACTCCCAGCTGGTTATGTCAGCTTCGTGCGTCTCGAACCACACCCGTGGCGGGCCATCGAGGTAGAAAAACACGTTGGCCAGCATAATGGTGGGATCCCACCTGTAGTTGGCGCTGATGCGTTCATAAAGGTTGAGCCACTTGTCGACATCAACCCCATCCTGGCCGGAAAAGACGCCGGGGTCATGGGCAGGAGGTGGGACTACGTAGGTGGACGACGCGGAGACCGCGGAAGGGCCAGGTGGTGAAGAGGACGTGCCTTCACCGTGTGACATGGTCAGACCCGTGATGAGGCGGCCGTTGCGGAGCTCCGTTTTGGGGACAGGGAACAACCAGCACCTCCACCACAAAGATGTTACGAGAAAGACACAGAGGACGGCTATTTACAATGTATTTACAGGGAGGCTTTAACCAGGCAACAACCAAGATGGTGGACAGTCCGCGCATCAGCCAGTCCCGTCTTCGTCTTCTTCTTCATCGATGGTATGAGCCATACCCAGATACTATGGTCGCTTCGTAGCAATATTATTGCTGACGTACTTTTGCCCACATGCATTGTAGTAACTAGATATAAAGCGAGCGCTTGCCTTCGTTCGCATTCTTCGTCCCATGCGCGCACTGCGCCTGGTAATTTCTTTGGTGGTTATGGAGTTAATGTGTCATCGTTTAGCGTAGCCCACCCCGCCACGGTGGTCTAGTGGCTATAGTACTCGGCTGCTGATCCGAAGGTCGCGGGATGGAATCGCGGCCGCGGCGGCTGCATTTCGATGGAGGCGAAATGTTGAGGCCCGTGCGCTGTGCGATGTCAGTGCACGTTAAAGAACTCCAGGTGGTCGAAATTTCCGGAGCCCTCCATTACGGCGTCTCTCATAATCAGAGCTGGTTTTGGGACATAAAACCCCACAAAACGACAACATTAACGTAGCCCGTTTGCACTTAGAGTTCATCTGGTGGCAGTTGAGGATTTATTGCGCTCGTTCCAACTTTCGAGCCCTCGACCTGTTCACCGCGCCTATAAATTTGTTTTCAGGCACTGCGCATACAACTCAGCTCTTTTAACATGTTAAATGCGAAGCATTTCTTAACGAACCTCGGCGAATATCTATCTAGCCGCCTACGAATTTGTGCTCTCCTTGGCGTTTCGCTAATTGGATGTTTACCAAAATTGGTATGCCACAACATGACTACATGACGAACATAAATGACAGGTCAATAATATGAAAATTGTGACATGAATATCATGAGCGGCATGATTTACATGCCACGGTCTTGGTGCTCTCCTGGCCGTTTCGATAATGGGATGTATGCGAAAATTGGTATGGCACAACATGACTGCCTGACGAACATAAATGGCATGTCATAACTGAAAATCATGATATGCATATCATGAGCGACATGATTTACATGCCACGGTCTTGGTGCTCTCCTGGCGGTTTCGCTAATGGGATGTATGCGAAAATTGGTATGGCCGAACATGACTGCCTGACGAACATAAATGGCAGGTCATAACATGAAAATCATGATATGCATGCCATGAGCGACATGATTTACATGTCATGGTCTTAGTGCTCACCTGGCCGTTTCGCTAATGGGATGTATGCGAAAATTGGTATGGCCCAACATGACTGCCTGACGAACGTAAATGACAGGTCATAACATGCAAATCATGATATGCATGCTATGAGCGACATGATTTACATGCCATGGTCTTAGTGCTCTCCTGGCCGTTTCGTTATGGGACGTATACGGAAATTGGCATACCACAACATGACTGAATGACAAACATAAATGACAGGTCACATGAAAATTATGATATGCATGTCATGAGCGACATGATTTACATGTCACGCGTTTTCTTAACGGGATGTATACGAAAATTGGCATGCCACAACATGACTGCATGGCTATCATAAATAACAGGTCATAACATGAAAATCATGACATGCATGTCATGAGCGGCATGATTTACATGTCACGGTCCTGGCGCTATACTGCCGTCTCGTTAATGGGATGCATACGAAAATTGGTGTGGCACAACAAGACTGCCTGACGATCATAAATGACAGGTCATAATGTGAAAATCGTGACATTCATATCATGAGCGGCATGATTTACATGCCACGCGTTTCGTTAATGGGATGTATAAAAAAATTGCTATGGCACAACACGACTGCATGACGAACGTAAATGACAGGCCACAACATCAGAATCATGATATACGTGTATGACCGGCATTGTTTTCATGCCACAGTCTTGATGCTCTTGCGGCCATTTCGTTAATTTCTTATGTACGAAACTCGGTATAGCGAGAAAACAATGCAAATCCATTTTACGTTCCTGATGCGTGCTGCGCATTTCCTTGATTCCCACTGCACGTGGGATCTGCCAATTTTTTTTTTATAAGTGACGCCTTTGTACTCAATGGAGCAACACCACGCACAAGTGCTTTCATCTCTCGCAGTGGGCTCCTACGCATGAACACCTGCCTTCAACTTCAGGCTCGCTGGAAAGGCTTTTTATCCTTCAATATATCTGATGCGGATTTCCGAACAAGTGCGACGTTCGAACGCGTAGCGCAATTATTTCCGCCGTTTCGCTGCTCAAATCCTTTAGGCCGATTAATATCAGATGTTCGGCAGCAAGAACGCTTTCGTCTTCGACGAAGCATCGTGATTCGACCCTGCAATCAAGAAACTTTAGCACAGCGCTAAGCGAAAGCGCGGCCGTGACCCTGGATGTAGAAGCCATCTTTGTTTATCTGAACAATGTTGCCAGATGAACCATTTTTTTCTGGAATTGCGAATGGAAGAAACCGAAAGTGAATGACGCTCTTAATGTTGGAAATTGTTTTCGCTTGTAGCCGCTTCCGATTCTTACCAGCAGAGGTCTGTGAGGTGCGTTGGAAAGATGGCGACCGCCAGCAACACGTGCGCCGGAATACTGTGCCGAAATTTGTATGCCAAGAAAGGTAAGCTATTGTTCATTTAATACAGTTATCATATTGATGCTCTTCTGTGTACGTTTACGGATCTCTCGACGTAATTTTCTGCCCTACACTATTGTTCTGTTCAGCATGAGTGTCTCGAATTTATACATATCGCATGATACAGTGGGCTTTAGTCAAGCCTTCTTTCTTGCCGTGGGTTTCTCGCCCTGGTGACTCGTGCGCCTTGAGCGTGATACGCTCTTGCGCGTCCCTTGCATTTTGAACGTAATGTCTCTTTCCACATGGCAAAGTTATACAATTTGACCACGCAGTTTAATTGGTTGTGTTCAAAGTTCATTGATGTTCTCAAATGCGCAAAATACGCTTTACCGCGTATGATTGTCATTTATCAGTTTTCTTTTTTTTTTTAGGTGGCGCTGTGAAGGAAATCTTCGAGCGTGTCGCTGCAGGGGACAATATTAGTGACTTCAGCAATCTTTCAGAAAGTGACGAAGAGGAATGGACCGCAGCTACTACGGGGGCCGTCGCGTCGTCTTCTCCTCCTGGAAGAAACTAGGAGAAGGCCTTGCTGGAGATAGCCCATCCCGAGTTTTCGACAACATTCAGCGAACCGGGTGAACTGGAAACTCTGGTCGCAATTTTCAAGCGGCTTCTAACAGATGACAGGCTGACCATGCTGGTCGACCAAACAAATCTGTACAGCACACGGAAGTATGGAATATCCCTAAACACAGGTGTCTCCGAAGTTAAGCAGTACATTGTGATGTGTTTCAAAATGGGTCTCGTGCAAATGCCAAACGTGAGGTGCTACTGGGAGCGAGGTATTCATTGCAGAGCTCTCAGAAAGCTTGATGCTCTGTGGAAAGACTAGAAAAGGACGACCCTCTAGCCTCCCCTCATCTGTCCGAAAGAAAAGGAAGCCGGCGCCGACACAACGCCAAAATGATGTCAGCAAAGATGGCGTTGGCCACTTTCCCGTTATAACAACCAAGAGGCTGAGATGCAAGCACTGTTCACCGAAAGAAAACACTTTCAGTTCGGTTATTTGCTCTGTGATAAGGAAGTCCAACCCAACCGCAGTTGTGGATGACGAGGTCAGCACCGACTGGCAGACACGATGGCGACTAGGCTTAACTAGGGCAGCAAATCACGTTCAGCTCACGCCCCACTAGTGCAGCATTAGTGATCCGGCTTCTTCACTACATCTTTCCCCCTCCCTGGAGACGGAGCCACTCCGGTGGGCTAAGGCGCCGTGAAAACTAGCGGTTCATGGTATTGTTTCAGGCGATCTATGTGGACAGTCTCGCGGCCGCGACGGCGCATGTCCATGGTGGGTGTGACTGGTTCGACGAGGTAGATGACGGGAGAAGTTTGCCGCAAGACCCTGTAAGGGCCGTGATACTTCGACGCAAACTTCGGGGTGACACCTGGCGCAGAAGTTGAGGGCACCCACAGCCAAACGAGAGCGCCAGGCAGGAACTGCCGGTTGTACTTTTGCACAAAGGTGTGCACATGCCGCGCCAATAAAATCTGAGGCGCAGTCTGGCGTAAGTTTTGAACAGACCAGCGTGTGCGCACTGAGGATCAGAATGGAAAGCGGCGCATATAGTTGCGCGGAGCTGTCTCGGTATGACGAGAAGCCATTTGCGCCCATCTGGTTCGTAATTGCGGCGATAAAGGATTCCATCCCTGATGGCGAAAAGGGAAGCTTGCCGGCGTAGAGCTCGAGATGGAGGGCTTGCTGAAGGATCAGACAGGTAACGTATCAATGATTCAGTCCAAGGATCCTTGCGCTGCTCCAAAGACATGTCGATGGAAGTAGATAGCAAAAATGAGCTGTCAATGGCGGAGAGGCTGGCAACGACGCTGTCGACTGGCGACCGAGAAAGAGCGTCGGCATCGCTGTGCTTCTTTCCTGATCGGTAGACGACACGGATGTCGTACTCTTGCAGGCGCAGAGCCCATCGGGCGAGACGACCAGACGGATGTTTGAGGGTCGACAACCAGCAAAGAGCGTGGCGATCAGTAACGACATCGAAAGGCCGGCCATGCAGGTATGGCCGAAATTTTGTAATGGCCCAAATGATCGCAAGACATTCTTTCTCGGTGACTGAATAATTCGCTTCAGCCTTCGTAAGAGTGCGGCTTGCGTAGCCAACAACATATTCTTGGAAACCGGGCTTTCGCTGCGCGAGGACAGCACCGAGACAGACACCGCTGGCATCCGTGTGGAGTTCCGTGGCAGCAGCAGGGTCAAAATGGCGCAGTATCGGAGGCGTTGTGAGAAGTTTCCGTAGGGTCACAAAGGCACGATCGCAAGCCGGCGACCACGCAGAAAGGTTGGCGTCTCCGCGAAGGAGGTCTGTGAGTGGTGCCATAATGGAAGCAAAATTTCGAACGAAGCGGCGAAAGTACGAGCAAAGGCCAATAAAACTACGCAACTCTTTTAGATTCTTTGGCCTTGGGAATTCTTGGACATCCCGCAGCTTTGCAACATCGGGAAGAATGCCGTCCTTCGACACGACGTGCCCGAGAATAGTCAGCTTTCGTGCCCCAAAGTGAAATTTTTTTGAGTTGTAGGCCAGCGGTGGTGAGGCAGCGTAACACCTGCTCCAGGCGATGAAGATGAGTCGGAAAATCAGGTGCAAATACAACTACGTCATCCAAGTAGCATAAGCACGTGTTCCATTTGAGGCCTCGCAGAATGGCGTCCATCATGCGCTCGAATGTGGCGGGCGCGTTGCAAAAGCCGAAAGGCATCACATTGAATTCGTATAGGCCATCTGGGGTAATAAAGGTAGTTTTAGGTTTGTCATCTGGGACCATAGGCACCTGCCAATAACCGGATCGTAAATCAAGTGAGGAGAACTCGGCACCTTGCAAACAGTCAAGGGCATCGTCGATTCGCGGCAATGGGTAGACGTCTTTTCTGGTTATCTTGTTTAAGCGGCGGTAATCCACGCAAAAGCGAATCGATCCGTCTTTCTTTTTGACTAGAACAACTGGCGATGCCCATGGACTCTCGGATGGCTGTACTACACCGCGCTTTAGCATGTCACACACCTGTTCATCAATGACGCGGCGTTGCGTCGATGATACGCGGTATGGCCGCTGCCGCAACGGTGGGTGGGCACCTGTGTCGATGCGGTGACACACAGTCGAAGTTCGGCCAAGAGAACTGCTGTGGGTATCGAAAGCATGACGAAATTTGGTGAGTAGGCCGAGGAGTTCGTCGCGTTGCACGGGGGTTAAGCCGTCGTCAACGACATTGCTGAAAATCTCTTGAGGCAATGGCACACTTGAAGAACAATAGGAGGATGTTCATCTCCGCCGATCCATCTGGGACGTCTAATGTAGCAATAGGTTCGTAAGGCTCGACAGTGCCAACAGACTCACCGCGACGCAACGTAATCGGGAACGGGAATCGGTTGCAGAAAAGGTTAGCCGCACAATCTTCAAGGGCAAGCAGAGCGCTTGGAAGCGGTACAAGGTGGCGATCGCTGAAAGCGATCGTGAGCTGAACGTGATTTGCTGCCCTAGTTAGTTAAGCCTAGACGTCATCGTGTCTGCTCAGTCGGTGCTGACCTCGTCATCCACAACTGCGGTTGGGTTGGACTTCCTTATCACAGCTCTAAATGTGAGGTGACACTTTGCCTGAAAAAAAGAAACTGTTTCCTTGATTTCCATAAGCCCTAAGTTCCTGCCTTGCTGCACTGGCCCTCACTATCAAAAGAGCCCACTGTATCAAATATAATGCGGACTACGGTTGTGCCGTTATTTTATATTTCTGCAATATTTTTGTAAGTTGGTTGATATTGATCTGGGAAGTCAATAAACAAGTTATCATAATTTTCCTTCATGTGGTTCTCTGTCCGGGCTTTCCGGGGATAATTACAGTACCGAGTCGAATGTACACAGAAAATTTCATTGAAATCCGTGGAGACTGAAAAATAGCAGAAGTTCCTCTTTAATTAAGCAGCAGCATCATTACACATGCCGCACTTTCCAACTCTTACCTCAATCAACAACCTTGTCCGCACGGTGCTTTCTAAATATCAAGAAATTTTCACTTCGTCCTCCGCAAGAGTCCATCAACAACGGAACGCGAGCAGTACCGTGTTCTTAGAGCCTCTCCCAGCTCTTTGTCTTCAAAGTTGCACGTCTGTATCACCTTCAAGTACACAGGAATGTGAAACTAGCAATCATCGCTGAGCGAGTCCTATTGCGCACTTCCGTCAGGCACATTCGAAGAACACAGCCTAGTTATTCATGGCACCCACATCCATGTCTAACTTGAGCTTGAAGATGCGTCTTATTGTACCAGCCGCTTCGGTAGCGCCAATCGCAGTAGCATCTAGAATTTTGTCGGCAAGCAAATAGATACGCACTATTAGTTCCAGAGCAGCAACCCGACCAGGCTTGTGTTGGCCGGTCACAAAACGCGTCGCATGCGCGAGAGGTGTGGCATTGCGCGTCGTCCTCTTCTTTGTGGAATCTTCCCTCGAACACGCACGCAGTAAATATTTAGATAGGTGTAGTAGAACCAAGTACGCAATTGGTAAATCGCCGTATGAACATATAAGTTCTACTATTCTGAATGAGACATTTCCTGCAACTGTGTCGATGGCTGCGACTCGAATCACGCAAGCTGCTACCGCGATATTATTCGCAAGCTGTGGCGGTGTCCCTCGTTACATGGGCCCAGTCAAGTCGCCGAGGAGGAGTGGAATTCTGACATCAAGAGTTCCGAGCTTGTTCCACAACTCCGGGCTGTCCAGAGAGCCCACGATACGGCGGCGAGGCTAGGCCTCCCTGTCCCCACGCGGGAGCGGCCCGCAGTGCTGTACTAAGGGCGGCGCTTCTCAGGCCCTAATTAAAGTTCTTTGTCGGTCTGTCTGTCTGTCTTCTAGTGAATCCTCCCAGCTCTCGTGTTTAAGCATAGTGCCATGACCAGTTGGTATCGTGGGCATTCTTGCAGCTCGCGTGCGTTTCCCGCTTGCAAGAGTGTTAGGCTCATCGATGTATTCTGGCATTGCCGTCTCGTGATCGCAGTTGCTGCAGAGCTCCTGCGCGTCTTCGCGCAAAGTGGTCTCGTGCTGTGACAACATGGAACGCCTATTCTGTGCTCCGAGGGACCTCGAAGGGGTCGCAACACAGCTTCACCATAGCAACCTATTCAAGGTCAGCACGGCCGCTACGTCTTTCGGGCTGGTTATCTGGCGGACAACCTTACCGCCAAGTCCTGGCTTTTAATTAGTCTGCAGACGTCATACGATTTCGGGGCATAATGCTACCCACTGTTATCTTAGCCTGAGGGTTGCTGCTGGCACTGCCCCTGCGAACTGCAGTCAGTCTGCACAGCATATAAGGTGTGTTACACGTACTTTCAGCGCGGTATTTCTTTGTGGTGCTTGAAGGCAACCGGAGGTAGCTTGCCTATCGTCTTACATGGACTCGCTGCCAGATGCCTGGCGCTCAACTGCTAGTGTTCTCAGAGCTCCATTCTCGACAGCTAGGCTGAAATTTCCTGTGAAATTGGAAGCCATTGTCCAAGAACAGTCATCGTCAAGCAAGCACAATCGGGCGACCTCTGCTGTCAGTGACTTTATAGCTAACAATGGACAGTCTTCGATTTCCCTCATTTTCAGCTTCTGCAATTTCCACTTCATGAATAACACATCGGCCGGTTTTGCTGAACAGCAGGTGTAGATGGTTGTTTCGGCCGTCATGGCTTCAATTACCTTGTTCATCTTGCGGCTGGCGATAAGAATTAATGGCCAGTTGGTTCACAGCTCCTTGACCGGTCGGCCCTCTTAACTCGCAATGGCTTGCCGCCGTCGCAGACGACGTCCGCCAAAATCGGCATGGCGAAATTTTCGGCTGAGCTACAACTTACTGCAAGATCCTGGAGGCTGTGGCAGCATTTCGTGTCGTCATATCGTTCACAATTACGGGGAGCTTTCAAACGTTTCCACTTTACTCAATTGCCTTCAGTCACAGCAGGTACAGAGCCAGCTCGGCGTTGACACCGACAATCATGATGCGGCGGATGTGCCTGAAAAGCTCTGTCACCGAACCCGTGTTGTGAAGTACGGGACGCAATCGCCGGAAAAGATCCCAAGGACTAACTTATTAATCCCCCGGAAATAATCCGACGAAAGCTTGGACAATAAGGCTTTTGGTCCTCTTCACCACACTAGCAAATCCCCAACAGCAGTTCAAAGACCGAGTCAGAGCCAAGGGTGATCAAACACAAGTATATTCTCATCAAATAGGCAGTTACACAAAACGTACACACACGGCTTTTACAAACTCAAACTCAGATGGGTTACAACGTTACACGAAACCAACAAACCCGAACAAGTTCATGCACTGCAACAAAGAATAAAACACAAGTCCTAGTCACCAAGCAACTCGAGGCGTCTTCTCAACTCGAAGCTTGTACGCAGGGCTTGTCAGCTGGCTCGTGGAACAGCGTCTTCTCGCTGAGTCACACACACAACTTCGATTGTTACTACTTTTACTACACTTCTACTTGCTACTTGCCGCCCGTGGTCGACTGTTTATATAGCCTCGGAAAGCCGTTCTAGAACTTTCGGTGCGGCCCACGTGATACAAGCACGCACAACGTTGGGAACCTTCTCGCCCAATCTCGGTCCTTCGTAGCTTCGCCGGCGCCTCTTCGTCTCTCCCACTGCGCGAGGAGCGTCGGTGTGTGCTCTCCGCCTTCTCTCTCTCCCTACGTCTGTCTAGCACGCGCGCTAGCCGCGATGAGACACTTCCTACAAAATTCTCCCCCTTTCGAGATTCGGCGTGACTTTGGGCGCCTCTTCCATGCGCGCCGCTCTTCTTGTTTTCTTTGGCTTTCCCTTCAGCTCAACGCCGGGTTTCTCGTCGAAATAGCCACTATTTTGTGACACACGCAAACACAACAGCCCGAGCAAGAACGCCATGTGGTCTTGAAACGTGAGAACTCTCACTTCACGCTGCACCACAACAAGAGTGGCCCACAAGCACGTTCTTTTGGCTTTTCCCCAGTCAGGATTGCAAGTCGGTCACCTTCAAGTACTGACGGATGTGAAACCAGCAGTCATCGTTCAGCGAGTCCAGTTGCACTCTTCCGTCGGCACGTTTGAAGCACACCACACGGATCTTCACAACGCCCGCAATTCTCATGAAGGCGTGAAGCTCAGTGTGCATCCTGAGATTGAGGCTGCGCCAGATCATTACAGTAGCTTCGGCCGTATCAAACCGCAGTAAGTTTCTGCACTCTGCTCTCCAGCAGAAGGTGGTGGGCCATAAGTTCCAAAGCAGAAACCAGAGCGTGCTCATGCTGGCCAGCCACAAAACGCGCCGCCTGCGCTAGCAGGTTGGCATTGCTAGTCGTCACGTGGTTTATTGCCATCGCGTGTTCCCTCTGAAACCCGAGGCCGATATTCATAACAGTATAGTTGCCGGCCAAGCTGAGTGATAGGCAACGGGCCATGTGCCTGTGTGACGGGTACAGGTCTGAATATGACATTTTGTGCAGACGAATACTGCACGACACCCAGCTCGTCAAGGCTTGTACCTCGTCATTCTTCAACCCCAAGTTCTGCAAGTGAATCCGCTCAAAGCTCGTGTTTGAGCACAATGCCATTACTAACCGGGATCTAGCGCAGTCTTCTTGAAGCTCATGCTGACAGTGTCCGTCCCCCGAATGAACGATCGTCAAGTCCTTCAGCAGTGTGGCTGCCGCGACGTACTCTGGCATCGCCGTCTCATAGCCACTGTTGCTACAAAGATGCTCGATGTCCACGTACAAAGCCGTCACGTGGTTACACGCTGCGATTACGTGGAATGCCGATCGAACCTCGCATAATTCTGGAAGCGGTCGCTGCAGAATCTCACCGAAGTAACCTCTGGGAGAGAGGGCAGTGCTTCAACATCTTCCGGGCTGATTATCCACTCTCTGATGGACAGTCTGCCAGCCATATCCTTGCCTCGAGTTAAGTCGCACATGTCAGTCACGCGACCTCGGGGTAAGATGGTGCCCACGGTGACCTTAGACAAGGTCTTGTGGCCGGCCACTGCTCTTAAGAACTCCACGCAATCATCGGCTGCGAAGCACGAAAGGTGGATCACAAGTTCTTGCAGCGTCGTGTTTGTCTGCAGCGCTTGAAGCCAACGGGATATCGGTTGCTCGGCGTCCGTCATGAACTCTCCGTTGGATGTCTTGCGCTCTATTCTTAGCGTTCGCAGAGCGCACTTTTGGGCAACTAGGCTGAACTTTTCCGTCAACTTGGATGCCATGGTCCAAGCATATACATTGACTTCCTCGAGATAGTTCAGCCTGGTGACCGCAGCAGTCAGTGACTTTAGAGCTAACGATCGACAATTCCTGGTTTGTGTGATATTCAGTTTCTTCAGCTTGGGCTTCCTGAGCCGCAAGGTATTGAGTGAAGTCCTCACCTGCATTTTGCAAACCACACTTGAAGATACTGTTGCCGACCGTCAGCTCTTCGATCGCCTTGTTCTTTCCGAGGCGCGAGATAAGTTTTTGAGTGCTCAGCTGGTTCATACCTGCTTGCGATAAGTCGAGCGTCTGGACGCTCAATATGTAGCCGTCGTCGCGGACGACGTTCGCCAGAACGCGTCTGGCGTAATTTTCGGCATGGCTACAGTTTCCTGCGATCTCCTCTAGCGTGTGACGCCTTGAGACCACCAATCAGCGCACGCAGTTTGCTTGCCATGACGTCATTCCAGCGGCAATTACCGAGATCTTCCTCACGTTCCAACTCTCTTGGATTGCGTTGAGCAGGAGTTACACAAGGCCAACAACACGAGCGAGCTCATGCACTGCAACAAAGAACAAAACACAAGAGTCCTATTCACCAAGTCACTCGGGTGTCCACTCAGTTCGAAGATTGCAGGTGGCTTGTCAGCTGGCTCGTGGAACGGCGTCTGAGTCACGCACGACTTATTGCTTCTTCTTTTTACTTGCAACTCTTCTACTCCCCCGCGGCCCGTGTCCGACTGCTTATATAGGGCTGGGAAGGCGCGCTAGAAAGTTCTGCGCGGCCCACGTGATTCAAAGCACACACAAAGTTGGGAACCTTCTCGCCCATTCTATAACCTTCTCCGTTCGGCGCCGCCTCTTTCTCCTTACGTCTGTCCCGCGCGCGCGCTCGCCGCGATAAAAGATTCTACAAAGTTCTTTTTTGGAGACGCGGCGCGACCTTGGGCGTCTCCTCCGCGCGCCGCTTTTCTTGTTGTTTTGGCCTTTCCACGCCAGGTTTATCGTTGAAATAGGCACTATTTTGTGACAAGCTTGACCAAAGATAGCAGCACTCTTCTGGACGCGCTTAGTTTACTCATACCTGTTGTTAGGCGAAGCGTCCTTTTCTTCAGTTTTAACGAGGTGCGATCAACTGACGAGAGTTCAGATCGTAACAATCCTTGAGTCCGCGCCGAGATGCAGCAACCACCTGTCGTTAAACAGTGAGGTAGCTGACAGGCAGACCTCTTGTCGACTTCAGCGCATGGAGGCAGGATCACGTTCAGCTGTGAGTTCAGTCGAACCCGGTTACGTCTGGATGGTTGGCGGGTCGCTGTCTTGTGAAGAACCGTCTCTACGACAAACAGGAGCTACTCTCTTGTCCCTAAATGTATGCGTCGCCGTCCACTGAAGACCTGAAAGCCATAAAAAATGTAGTATATTCTGAGGGGTTTGCGGCTGACAAGTAACTAGCCGGCACTATTAACCCATATATGCCCAAACGTCCCCCCCCCCCCAAAAAAAATGGAAAAATATTTTTTTTTTCACAGAAAGTGCACTTCCTCCCTCAAAAGAAAGCACAATTTTTTTTTATTGACTGGCAGGTAAACACAACTGTTTTCTTTTTTCAAACCTACCTTATAATCAGTGTTGTACACGTTCCTCCAAAACACGAACGAAAATTCGTTCCTCGGTCCTTCACAATTTAGTAACGAGTTCCCGTTACAAGTTCATTTAATAGAAAAGGAACGCGTTCCAGTTACATTTCGGAAATTGGAACGTGTCGTTACATTAATGTTACACTTGATTTCTAAAATTGAAAATTAATGAGGCAAATTAAAGTGAACATTACATCTCGCTTCGACCTATGCATATTTCCAGAATTTCAACATCACCGGCGGCATATTATCTGGAGACAAAGAAATATGCATAGAGACGCTCCTATTTTCAAGGAGCACCGAACATACTACGGACAACTCCACTGCAACTTTGGCGCTAATCTGTTACAAGTGCAACACATATGGAACTTTCCACTTCAGTCTTCAGATGCGTAGCCAGGATACTGCACCTAGAATGCGCAAATAGGTTGTTACATGCACCAATCCATGTAACAGTGGCGCATCTGACACTAAAAGGTAGTAATAGAGCTTCTGATTTAGGAGAGCATATGAAGGTTTGTGCCTGATCCATGGCATTGCGCGCAAATACTGGAACAAGATACCCCGATGTCGTCAGCATTCCCGATCCCGAACGATTTTGCTCAAAATTGGCAGCCCTTGTAGCATTGTAATAAACTAATTGACAGTTCTGGATATATTGCTTTTACTTAGTTCGCATCACTTTAAGGTATTTGTGATATACTGTACTTTTGTTGTTAGTTATAGCTGCGTTGAATGTATGCCGGTGTGAGAAATTTTAATTTGCTATTTTGTGCGTTTACCGCTGAATTAAATAACGCAAGACTGTTTCGTTCTTTTCTTCGTGGCATTAGGAATAAGCATTATTTGCCTGTTCAATTCGGAGGCACACCGACATTAACGCAAGGGTGAAATGCTGTCATGGTGCAGGAAATAAGAAAATAAATTGCCTTACATGCATAATTTGACGGGACGCCAACCGAAAATGACCTACACCACACGAGCATAGTTGACGGGTACAGTAAAGTGGACGAGGTGCGATGCGCTAAAATGCTTGGTTATTCCTTTGTTGCTAACGTTAATGTCGCGTAGTAATGACTGCAATGAAACTATAGTTTTTATTAGAAACAAATTGGGCGTAACACACCATAATTAACCAGGTCTGGGTAAAGAGTGATGTTAACTTAGCTCAGTATTAAAAACACGCACGCACGTAAGCATGTCCAGCACACGTTCACGTTAGCACGTGTATATATCCTTACGAAAGCCTTTCGTTTCTGCCTTTTGCCGAGAGCATAGGGCTGTTCACGTTAAATTAAGGCGCGGCCCGTTCAATTCAACTAAAATACCTTGAAGAGATTGACGCACAGATTGTCTTACAAGTATGGACAACCATGGCCATAACCGCGTTCTCAGAACCAGTGCGGGAAGAGGATATAGTAAAGCACGCGTTGACAGTGTTTAGTTCGGAGGAGCCCTGGCGGCGGGATCTTAAAGGACGAAAGGAACTTGCTGTTGCGCGCAGTTCCTCTCGCGTTGCCGTACACCGATACAGGGCTGGCTGACAGCCGGCAACTATTTGTTCAGCCGCCGTAGTAAGCGGCCACCGCCAAGGAGTAGCGGGATACCTTGATGTCGTGCGGCCGTGGTGAACGGGAAGCGTCACCCTCGTCGAATCATCGAAACCGCAGTAGAATGGCGTTTTCGTGTGTGATTTTATATGAGAGAGCGAAAGTGTCGGCAGGAAAACGCGGACTCCAGGGAGGGCTTGTTGTGGCCTAGCCTATCCGCCCTGTATGTTGTGCTGTGTACGTGCGATCGTCGTGGAGTGGAACGCGTGTAGAAGGAACGCCGTTCCCCTTGCCGTTCCTTCGTAAATGTAACGTGTTCCCGTTACAGTTCCATCAATCCTAAATGGAACGATGACGTTCCTTCCTTCCTCCCAAAAGGAACTCGTTCCAGGAACGTCGTTCCTTGGAACGACGTTCCGTACAACACTGCCTATAATACAACACTGGGCATTAGGGGTTCTATGTGCGGGTGTGGTAAGCATTTCACGTGCACACCGACATTGCACTTCTCACAGCGAGTGGTCTTCTTCTTATGGCAGTGAGCGCACCTTGTCTGTTTACTCTGGGGCATAATGTGGTCATTGCGGTCAAAACGATTTTCGCCTTGAATGGTGAACTGGTGACATTTTACGCGGGAGGCCTTGGACTCGTACTTCTTGAGGTATGCCACTGCCATTGATCTCCGCAAGGAACCGTGCTCAGTGCTCCCATTCCTTAGCTTATACAGCTGCGGAGCATTGTCCACCGATGTGTCGAGAAGGCAGGTAAACAAGGAAGAGTACCACTTTTTTCCCCTCATGGCCGTGCAGTGCTTAGAGATGTTATGGTCCGTCCTGTCTACACCTCCCACGTTGGCATCGTACTTAGTCGCCAGTAACGGCTGATTCACCGCGACACTTGCGTTTTTTCTCTTTAATATCGTTTCACCTGCTGCGTTGGCTCAACACCGTGAGTATTCGAGACTGCAGTAACAACACTGTTATCGATCCAGCTGCATACTATTATTTCGTTATCAATGTCCACTCTGTAATCAAAGGCGCCTCGATCTTTGCATTTCGTATTTCTTTGTGGAAGGAGTGGACATTTCTCAATCCTGTTTTCACGGGAAGTTCCTGTGCATTTCACACCGATAGCACTCAGCTTTCGAACAAGCTTCAACTCCACGCGGTAAAACTATGTAGCGGGCACTTCCGTTCACTCGTATCACCCCTGACACCTTATTTGCCCAGTGTCCTAAATGTAGGACGCGCGTCGTAACTGGTTAATCCCCGACGTTTCAACGACACAACACCGACACAACCCTTATGAGCTGGTCGAACGAGCACGGGAATTACTTTACAAAGAAAAAGATGCGATAAACTTTTCTCCCTCTTCATGACGTCTTTCATACAGAGCACTCGTTTGCCCGGAGAATGCGGTCGGCACATGGCAGCATGAAAAGCAATGTGTAGGCTTGCACACGTTGATGATGAGACCTGCTTGATGTGCTGTAGGTGGCGCTAGTCATCAGCTAAAGAAATAGCGATGTTAGAGTGCACCAAAGAGTCGTCCTATATGTAGAACACATGGTATATATGGGGTAAAGCGTTTGACATTAACTTATACTAAGCGTCCTGACCGTTGTATTCATGATGACCCCAGAAAACTTATAAGGCAACGACATTGAAAAACATGGTGAGTCACACGAGTAAAGCAAAACCGTTATGGAGATGCATATAGCAGATCCCGCCAGGTGACTACCCTCATAGAGCGGTGGGCTGATGAGCGATCCGTATGCCCCATCGTGGGACGCGCGCGGATGCGCCACAGGCGTTTTCACATGAAGCGGAAGCTTCTTTTACAATTGGCAACGAATTAAAAAGGCACAAGTCCACATACTCTCGTCCACATCCACTTTTACTCTAAGGCGCTCACAGCGCCTCATAATGGTGTTGCCCCGGAATGTATTTTGTAAAAAGTAGGGCCTTTAGTTATAACACAATCTACAATGCGTGTGATGCTAACCTTCCCTTTATACACCGCGTACGTCTCAATGCATTAACGCGTGCGCAGCAGGATTTCACCTTCCAGTGCTGCAGAGGGGTAAAACAGGCAGAGTTCCTGCTATGCATATTTGTCTTTAGTGGTCGTAAAATAATTCCGAAGGTCATTTTACTCGCGCATGGTATTCTGCGCACCCGTAGGGCCCCAGGAAATTTTCCACAGCCGCTTTGAAGCATGTAAAAGAGACGGGGAATTACTTCCGAACGGAAAGCCTCATAGGCCTGTGCAAGTCCATAAACCGTCTTTATTGTAATTATCGCTAAAATATATTGTCTTGCAAAGCACTACAAACAAGTAGCCGAAGAAAAAATATGAGAATGAAACATTGTAATACACAGCACCATAAAGAGACACACATAAAAAAGCGAGGCGCATTTAACGATATGCACAAATAAATATTGTCCATATAGTTCCAACACACGCTTAAATTCGAACAAAATTGTTCATTGGTCCTATACAGGTTAATGTTTATTCGAATTGGACGATGCGCCAGTGAAATATGGCTCCCCAATTCCTCTACGAAAATACGTAAGTTTGCCCGAGTAGTGTCCTGCACTAGTGCGGCATGTGTCCAGAACCACCTTCTTTCGGGCGTCGCTGAGGACTTCAACAGTCGCACGTCGGTAATCTATCTTCAAGTATCGACAGATGTGCAACCAGGAGTCGTCATTCAGAGAGTCCAGTTTTGCTCGTTGTCCACACGCTCAAAACACATAACATTTGTGATGTTGGTATCGTCGCGTTGAAGAGAGTACGGCGCGTTGACAACAGAGGAGACAGTGGGCGCTTTAAAAAAAACCGGAGTAATATATTGGACGGCTCACACAGATGGAATATAAAAATCAGAGGAACACAGAACGGGTGGTTAGTCTCACATTCGGGCTGGCCCAGCTCGCAGCTTTCAGGGCTTGCATATTCCCGCTGGTGATTCAGTCCCTCTGGGGTCGACGGACGGCATAGGAGAGACGCAGGAGCACTGACCATGAGGCGCTCGGTGTCCCGAAAACAGGAGCCTGTGGCTCTGGTTCGGACCACCATGCTGAACGCGCTGGCAACATTGAGGCCATTATCCAAGCTCTCACACGCAGACTCCCTCGGGTAGGTCGGCCGAGTGACCACTGTAGTCAGTGACCTCAGAGGTAATTATCGCCAGCGATGGCGACCGCGCCAAGTCCGCAATTGTTGGTCAAGCGACACCCCACCTCCTCACGTCTTTTAATGCTCCTTACAGACGGGCGGGGCGTTTCCTCTCCGCTTCAACGCAGGCCTCCGGAGTAGGGTGATGTTGTTGCAAGCGGCCTCCAAGCAATGGAGATGGGCGGGGCTTCTTTGATCACCACTTCAGCCGCGTTCGTCGCCCCCGCTCGCGTACTTTTACCCGCGTGTAGAACGTATACGATGCTCGGAGGGTTCTCAATTTGGACTTTATTCAGGACATGACAGCAACGGCTACCGCAAAAACTTGTCGAGACTGTCCATATAATTGCTGTCGCAATAAAACGCGGTGACGAAATCAGGAGGACGTCTGTACAGAAGGACAAAATTGGGCCTGTGCTAAATTGTGCCGAACCATTATACATTCGTAGTGAGGATCAGTTCTCGAGTATTCGGTGTTAGTTTCATAGTGAAGTTCATTTGAACATAAGTGGCCAAACCATCTACCCTTCTATTTCGCGGCTGTATCGCATTACATTTTTATCCAGAAAAATTCACATCAGGGCATTCATCAGAGAACGAAATCTCAGTGAAACTATCGAAATTGTGATCAAGTGTGTCCAGAAACAACTGAACAGGCCCTTACTTATGGCTTAAACTTCGCACGTTTAGATTTATTGGGGAAAGTCGTTTTACACCCTGTGCAGCCTTCAGATGCTGAAAGGAACTAACGTAATAATATTCACGCAACCCGGTGATTGATGTCATCTTCAATGTTACCATAAAGAATGAAAGAGGCGTACTGCTTCATAAGTTACCGCAATAATTCAAGGTCCTCCACACTTGCTATTCTAACAATTCGATGAAGCTACAGCTTCGCGATGAACATCTTACCATCTTTAATCCAAGAAAACATTGTCCAGCTCGTGGGCCTTACACCTCACCTACCAAAATAGCGTTTTGTTCTGCCCAGATAGATTCCCATTGAACAAGATGTTCGATTTTGCTTATCATAGATCCACTTTCCTTCTGAACCAATCATATCGTGTTAGGCGAGATGAGAAGCGCGCTAAAATGTAGACGGGTTTATCAACCTCATGTTGTCATCCTCTGACAGGAAGCCGGCGGGCGGCTTCTATATCGGCCTCGGATAACCGAGCGGCTCCAGGTCAATGGCCAAAATGTTCAACATTTCTAGCAAATTTTCATTCATTTGTAGCGGCATCCATGTATTTCAAGGTTGTCTTGTGCTGTACTGTTCTGAAATGTTTTCTTCTTGCTTAAGCTTGTGCACTTCCTGTTCTTCTTGCTACTCAAGATTTTTTACACGCGTCTTGACGCCCTCAGTGTCAGTGGTTTGTTTCTTCACCTACACAACTCATTCAGCGTACTTCTTAAATTGCCTGAACGGACCTTTAAAAGGCCTCATCGGCACGACGAATGTCTTCAAAGTCATCGAAAGTAGTTTTGATTTTGAGCACCACAGACAGCTTCTGGTGTAATTCTACGATTATTCGAGGCCTGCTTCAAGATGCTTCTTCTTTCTTTTCTGCTTTCTTTGGTCGTGCTCTGGCTGTTTCGAGTGTTTGAGGTCCTGAATGTTGTACATTTCCAAGAGCCTCTCGATTCTACTGATTTTTTTGTGTGCTTTCTGTTGCGCCTGAGCATGCGCCTAGGTGGTACTTGTAATTGCATTCTGAACATGATAAATGCACTTTATCAGTTGAGATAGATTTATGACAGGGAATGTCATGAGGAGCTCACTCAGCAGCAGTGAGAACCGTTATTTAGTTACAGATTGAAATATGCATATTGAAATATCAGGTGGCAAGGTTCAGCATCAACTTGCAAGTTGGAACACAGTATCGCAAGGAACCAGGCGAGAATCCAAGCAGCGCCACTACTGCTGAGCGTGTGTGAAATTGCGCGCGATGTTCGCTGCTTACAAGAAGCTCCTCGGTGACGTATGCAGCACGTGGGCCTTTTTTGGTCGTTGCTTTGAACCAGTGAGTTCTTGCTCCACACGTGATGTTGCGCGTCAGCTCCTGCAAGTTGGAAAACGATTTCGTAAGGAGCCAGGGGAAAGACCAAGCAGTGCCACTGGTTCTGAGCGTGCGCTCCTTGATCTGTACCCGAGTACAGCAAAATGTGTGGGATTAGTGGGGTTTCTTTTTCCGTACAAGTGCTACCTAGCCTTTGCCTAGCGAGGCCCTAGACAACTCCCACCTGCTTCCGCGTGCGCTTGTTCCCCGCGGCCGTACTCGGCTGCATCGAAGCAAGCGCGAAACACAACACGATGACATGGAACGTATCTTTCCTGCAAAACACGCATATTTCCGTACGGGCCATCGACGTTTGAAGAGTGCAACAGCTCCAGGCGCCTGCCCGGGTGGTAGTTCATACACGTGCTCGAAGAGCGGGCGGTAATACTAGCCTCTGCCTGTGTTACTGCCAATACTGGGCCGTGCGATGCGGTGGCTACTCGGGCATCTGGCGGGGTAGCCAACAATCCTCGATGAGTGCCGTGAGCCACCACTCGGGCCACGCAGACGACAGGTCAGTAGCCGCAGCACACGAAGGAAAGCTTAGGCCTACCTGAGCCCTCTCCAGGGTCGCCTCTGGCCGTCCTGATGACGATTATGGTTATGATGATTGTGGTTCTATTAGGAAAGGACGCTAATTTCCGCAGCCCATGTAGGGAGCACGGCCAAGCGTCCGTAAGGGTGGGGGAAAGGGAGTGAGATAGAACGGAGAGAAAAGTCGTAGTGGAGGGCTGCGAAAATTTAGGCCACCTGGGCTTCCTCAACATGGACTGACAACGCACAGTACACGGGCCTCTGGCATTTTTCCCTCCATCGATAATGCGACCGCCGCAGCCGGGATCGAACTCTCACCATTCGTCCCTCCGAGAGCCTTCCTAGTCACCGGCGTTACTCACCCTGCCTTGCGTCTCGGTCCATTCCCCACGCGCCTGCTGAAGCGCACGTGAGGGCGGCATCTGTCAACCGGTTCGGTACTGGAAGAAAAAATTCACAGCATATCCACGAGGTGAATGATGGTGAGGTGGGCGAAGCACCGGAGGTTATGGGTGATACCGTTAATCCTCCGAGCAGTTCGCCCGATGAAATCATCATGCAAACACGTGAGGTACGGTGAAGAAAACTTTTATATAGATTTCAAATTACCTTTATATATTACGCACTTGTGGTCGGAGAAGTGCACAGCTAGGGGTTCGAGTACCGGTTTAAGGGGAATGCTCGCAAACACGATGTCTATGCACGACCCCCGCACGGTAGTAGGTGCAAGGTGGTCTAGGGAGATGCACCTGAGCGAGTATCTGTTGGCCATGTGCTCAACGAACCAATCGTTGGTGGAGCGGTCCGATATGTCGACATTAAAGTCACCCACGAGCAGGAACGGTCTGTGTCTGTATTTGGCGTCAAGTTTTTTGAACGCGGTGTCCACGAAGAGCTTTACGTCCCCGTTGGATAGGTTGGGCGCTAGGTACATGACCATGACGACGACACCAGAGTCACCAAATTCGACCGCAGCATATTCACCGTGATGACTCTGGCTGGTGAGCGGCACTTGTAGGTCCACAGCAGGGATCTTCTGCTTGACGTAGACGGCCACCCCACCGGCGGTACGTTCTGCGTCTTCGGTGCACGTCACGGGTGTGTATCCGCTCACGAAAGGCCTGGCTGCGTTCCACGTCTCGGTGAAGCAGAGCACGTCCACCTCTGTGAGCACGGGGTCCCTTTCGACGTCCCGCGCGTGCGCGTTGAGGGATCTAACGTTGAGCAGGGCCAAGGTAAACTCGTTCGCCGCATCAACCTCTTCGCGCAGGGCACGAAGGAATCTTCCTGTGACTGTTGTGTTCTGAACTCGCTGAGCATTGTGGTGTCTTCGTTCTTGCGTCTGTGGTAGAAGCAGTGGTCCCCTTTTGCATTAGTGAGATACAGGTTATTGATGTTGGTACATCGACTGAGAGCAACGTAAACCAGTTTTTGCGGGTGCGTTTTATCGTACCCATAAACAACGGAGGAGTAGGTGCCCCCTTGTGACTTGTGCACGGTTATAGCACTCGCCTCCACCAGCGGAAACTGGACTCGCTTACACGCGACGCCCGTCTTGCGATCAAGAGTGACTGTGGTGCTTCGTGGTTCGATCGGGACCCAAGTCGCGCCGACGGCGTATCCGTATCGCCTGGCCTCCTCCGCCATCCACTTGGAGCGTAGACAAGCGAGCCTACCAACCGAGGCGGATTGGTCAAACTCCAACCAGAGTCGCTTGGGTAAATTACCCTCGGAGTGGGATCTCTCGCATGCAACGAGGATGCCAACCGCCCCATTGACGAGCCCGTCGACGACGTCAATGTTGGTGGTGATCATACATGGTTTTCCAATGACGACCGTGATTTCGTGGGGCAGGTTGGCAAATTCGGTGTGCGTCATGTTATCCACTTTTGCGATTGCAGTCCGCAGTGCATCTTGATCTGCATACCCGATGTACGTGTCTTCGGCTCGCACTTTGACAACGTCGGTGGCTTCCTGCATGGCGACGAAGGTGTTGAACTTTGCCACCTCTTGGTTCGAGTAGAAGATTCGCACGGCAGAGGGCGCGCGCACCAGCGCTTCGTCGGCGGTGACGAACCTGCTCTCGATGAGTAGCACCTCTCGATCGTCGAGCTCCTTGCCGTCTCCGATCTTTGTTAGCAGGGCCGAGAACGAGGCGTCCGCTTGCCTGACGACACGCACGAAAGAGAAGTAGTCTAGGTAGTGCCACTTGATTGTGGAGGCGAAGAGCCCGGCGGCTTCTCGACACCTCTTGTACACCTCGTTGGCTCGTACTGGCGGCAACTGCCGCAGGTCTCCGCACATGATGACGTCCAAGCCACCGAACGGTTCGTCAAGTCTTTGTGTTATCTGCTTGAGGCGGAGATCGATGGCGCTGAGGTTGTCGGACGACAGCATGCTGACTTCGTCGACCACGACGCACTTGACATTTCGGAAGGCAACCCGGAACGTGTGGAGTTCGCCATCGGACAGCGCGACACCCCTTTTGTTGCGTGTAAGCTTGAACGCCGCATGCACGGTGGTGCCTCCAACGGCGACCGCGGCCTTGCCCGTGCTCGCGCACACGACGTAAGAGTTGTACGGTCGTGCGTCACTGTTGTAGCGATTGTAGACGTCCATGAGCAATTTGAGCACGAACGTCTTGCCGCAACCGGCGGGCCCCGTGAGAAAGACACGCAGCGGAGGCGAACCGGGAGTGGTCTGACGGTGTATAATCTCCCTGAGTAATTCGTGCTGTTCGGGGTTTGTCATGCGCATGCATTTATCGTACACATCCCTTGCCATCACATCCTGCCGCTTGCGCACGGCCGCACACGAACTCGTATCCTTGGCGAGGCGAACGAGGTCTTCACTGGGTAAGAGATCTACATCTCCGTCTGCGACGGCGGCGGAAATTGCGGCGGACTCTGCGGCGGAACCTGCGGCAACATTTGCGGCTTCCTCTTCCTGTGCTTCCAATCGACACCTGTACTGGCGTATCATTTCTGCAACGACATCATCGTCACCGGCAACGTCGTATTCACGACGCTTTGCCGCAATGAGATCCTTGTTGTTCTCATAAAGCTGGAGGTACTTGTTGTCGAGTACGTCGACCACCTCGTTGCGAAATGGCACGTACAGAAGCACCTGCTCTCTCACGTATTCATGCGGCTGGTCTGCGGCGCTATAGTGGCGATATCGGATGACCACGGGCTGTTGGCGAAGACCGTACCCGGTCTTGTATTTGCTCGCAAAGTCAGCGAGACAAACGTCTTCCATCTGTTCGGGTCTGGCCTCGTACTTTTGCACAATGTTCGGCTTCCATACGTCGGTCGATGCGGCGCCGACATTGGCCAGTTGCTCATTAGTCTTGCGTACCCGGACCCGTTCTTCGGGGTAGCAGGTGGGCACGTATACGACGTCCCTGCTCTTCTGGACATTTCTTGGCCGAGAAGGTACCAGGCCGCTTCCTGCGCCGACATCTCGACCCCCTTGAGCATAGTGACTCCGAGCGAGCGAACCACGGCAGCATAGTCCGACTCGGGCTTCTCGTCCAGAATCTGCATAACCGCCTTGTGCAAGTTGGACAACCCCCGGTCAGCCTTGTTGATATAATCAACCACATACGTGGCGCAGGCGTAGTGGTCGAGGATCACTTGGAGATCCATGTTGGAATCCAAGACCTTTGCAATCCAGGGGTTGAACGCATTGACAAACTTTTGCGCCGGAGTGCGGCGATGCAGAACGCAGGGGCGCGAGAAACCGGCCCTCAGTATGTCCATATACTCGGCGCCCGATGCCACATGGAACGTGCGGAGAAACTCCTCGAGCGAGTCAAACGAGCCGCGTTCGAGCGCATCGTGCATCTGCTCGTAGCGATCCTTCAGCTTTCGCCTTCGTGTTATTTCAGCGTCTTCTTCGGTCGGCGGAAATGGAACATTTGAGGTGAAAGAACATTTGAGGTGACATTCACGCCTCACTGCTTTCATAATGCAGCAGTAGCCAGCCCTGCGGTGTTTCCACACCGTCTACTGTCTTGTGTGTGATGGCACCGGCTAAGAAAACGGCTTTTTTAGGCATCGCAGAAAGGCAGCGACGTTCACTGGTCAATGTCGCGCAAGTCGATGTGCCTCCATAACACTCTCGGGCGGTATTTCGAGGTGCAATAGATGAGAAGACACATTAAACTTTCCTGCTATATCGATTTCTATGACAAAAGGATCAGCCCTCTTTTTGACCTTCGTTTATTCGCATGTGAAAGTACCAGGTCAATTTACGGCAAATAATTCACATGCCAACGCATATTCATACACCGCCTTTAGTGTAATTACAGGTAAGCCATATACCATCTCGCAGAGGGATAGAGGTCTAGAAGCGGTACATAGCGGCAAGAAAATTTCTAATGGACAGCGCGAAAGAGAAATCGCTAACAATAATAAAAGAACTAGCCGCATTTCCAATACGCCCTGTTGGCACTCATAGCCAAATGCACGCCACATGTGCCAAATGTTTCTAAGATCACACAAATTTCTTCAAATTACAAAATCGGCACTACAAGTACATCCATCCATTCCTGCATCACAAATTTTCCTCCAATAAATAGGAACTTCCACATACAATGTCCTCAAATAATGACGGAATTGGCACTTCACACTGCAGGAAAAGCCTACCGCAGCAGTATCGCGTGTCATTGCAGCGGCAAGAAATTGTCAATTCACACTGGGCCAACCGAAAAACGGCCCATCTTAAGAACACCAGGTAACATGGAAACTTAACTGCGTCGACACTTTACACTACTCCACTACAAGAACGGCATGTAACCGCAAAAAGTGTTCCTTCGGCCTTTCACCGCTCAGCATCGCACGTCGGTAACCTTCAACTACTGACGGATGCGAAGCCAGCAGTCATCGTTCAGCGAGTCCAGTTGCACTCTTCCGTCGGCACGTTTGAAGCACACCACACGGATCTTCACAACGCCCGCAATTCTCATGAAGGCGTGAAGCTCAGTGTGCATCCTAAGATTGAGGCTGCGTCGGATCATTACAGTCGCTTCAGCAGCATCAACCGCAGTAAGTTACTGCACTCTCACAACCAGCAGAGGGTGGCTGGCCATCAGTTCCAAAGCAGAAACCAGACCGGTCTCATGCTGGCCAGCCACAAAGCGCGCCGCCTGCGCTAGCAGGTTGCCATTGCGGGTTGTCATGAGGCGTATTGCTCTTGTGTATTCATTCCAACACCTGAGGTCGATATTCATAACAGTATAGTTGCCAGCCAAACTAAGTCATAGGCCCATGTGCTCGTACGCTGACTTGCACGTGTCTGGATAATGCATTTCATACTCCACGACACCCAGCTCACCAAGGCTACCATGTCGTCCTTCTTTAGCCCCAGGTTATCCAAGTGAATCTGCTCCACACTCGTGTTTGAGCACAATGCCATTACTAACTGGGATTTAGCACAGTCTTCTTGAGGCTCATGCTCACAGTGTCAGTAGCCCGATTGCACGATCGTCACGTCCTTCAGGAGAACGGCTGCAGCGATGTAATCTGGCATTGCCGTCTCATCGCCACTGTTGCTGCAAAGATGCTTGATGTCCACGTACTGAGTGGTCACGTGGCTACACGCTGCGATGATGTGGAAAGCCGATTCGAACCCCGAAGGAATCTGGAAGCGGTAGCTGCACGCTCTCACGGAAGTAACCTGTGGGAGATCGGGCAGGACTTCTGCGCCTTCTGGACTCATTATCCACTGTCTGATGGACAGTCTGTCCGCCATATCCTTGCCTCGAATCAGATCGCACACGTCAGTCACGCGACCTCGGGGCAAGATGGTGCCCACGGTGATCTTAGACAAGGTCTTGTTGCCGGCCACTGCTCTTAAGAAATCCACGCAATCATCGGCTGCGAAGCACTAAAGGTGGATCATAAGTTCTTGCAGTGTCGTGCTTGTCCGCAGCGCTTGAAGCCAACGGGTTATCGGTTGCTCGGCGTCCGTCATGAACTCTCCGTTGGATGTCTTGCGCTCTATTCTTAGCGCTCGCAGAGCGCACTTTTGGGCGACTAGACTGAACTTTTCCGTCAACTTGGATGCCATGGTCCAAACATAGACATTGACCTCCTCGAGATAGTTCAGCCTGGTGACCGCAGCAGTCAGTGACTTCAGAGCTAACGATCGACAATTCCTGGTTTGTGTGATGTTCAGTTTATTCAGCTTGGGCTTCCTGAGCCGCAAGTATCTAGTGAAGTCCTCGCCTGCATTTTGTAAACCACAGGTGACGATACTGTTGTCGACCGTCAGCTCTTTGATCGCCTTGTTCTTTCCGAGGCCCGAGATAAGTTTCTGAGCGCTCAGCTGGTTCATATTTGCTTGCGACAAGTCGAGCGTCTTGACATGCAATATGTAGCCGTCGTCGCGGACGACGTTCGCCAGAACGCGTCTGGCGAAATTTTCGGCACAGCCACAGTCTACTGCGACCTCCTCCAGCGTGTCCCGCCTTGAGACCACCAATCGGCGCACGCAGTTTGCTTGCCATGACGTCGTTCTAGCGGCAATTACCGAGATCTTCTTCACATTCCCACTCTCTTGGATTGCGTTCAGCAGGAGTGGACGACGAGCTATCTCCGCGTTAACGTCGGCAGCCACGATGCAACGGTGCTGCCTCAAAAGCCTATGCAAGAAAGCTGCAGCACTGTTCTTGACTTGCTTGCTTGCTGCACTCTTTGCTGCCGTAAAAGAAAGGGCAGTTCTCTTCAACCATGGCGAGGTGCAAACGTCCGGCGACACTGCCGATGATGATGACCTCCCGTAGTTCCATCCTGAGGGGCTGCAACAGCCTGTTGCACTCTGTCAGGTTCAGAGTAAGCTGACAGTCAGGCCCCTCATCATGCTGCGTGCATGAAGCATGGCGGCATGCATGGAGTGCGCATGGAGGCCTTTGTCGCTGAGTTCTTAGCCCAGTCTGGTTGCATCTTGATCGGTTCGATGGTCGCTGTCTCGCATCAAGGCATATCGGCGAAGAACTGCCGTCATTCCCATGGCCGTAATTTGTTGCATCGTCATCCACTGCAATAATAACAATCGTAAGGTGTGGCTTTCGATAAAAGCAGCTTCTTAGCTGAATGGGATGGAAAAAACAGGAGGTACATAAAGGGGAGAGATGTTAACCAGACACTGTGAAGTGATTAACGGCTTCTACCTTTTTCCTTATTTTGCTATGCTTAGATTTTTCTGTCCCTGTCCACCGAATGAAAACGCTAAAAACACACACAAGAAAGCTAACGGGGACAAGCGCTTGTCGTCGTTTGCTCTCTTGTGTTTGTGTGCATTTAGCCGTTTTATTCAGTCTTAACTATGTCTAACACACTATAGGCCAACAACGAGTTTTATTAGATAAATCAGTCACTCAATCAAAACTTCGTCACGTATAGTGGCAGAGAGGCGACACACTCAGGTGTTGCAATAACGTATGCAGAAGCCATTCCCTGCACGGGAACGATCCCCTTTAAGATGGGGCCATTATCTATTTGCGCTGTTTTAAACGCTTTCCGGGTTTATTTTCTCTATCTCTATCAATGATTTGCCGTTCGTTCAAAGGCGCACTTGATGTATTCGGATGTAGTGCGTGTTGCCGTCCAGTCAATTCCGAAAGAGACATTTTGTCTAATCATATATCGCAAGCAGCGTTTGTTTATCCTTCCTTGTTTCCTTCGCTCCTAACATTTTAGAAGCAATGCAGACTGAAACTGCAGAAGTTGAGGTAACCACCCCCCCTCCCCCCCCCCCCAAAAAAAAAACACCACGCATCTTCACGAAGTGAGCCATGACGAGGGGGCGAAGCTGGGGATCGTTCCTTTGTTACCGTAAATCACCCCTGACATTGCCCACTCATGCATGTAAATGAGTGACAACGCGTGTGTATATTTACACACGCGTTGTCATTTATGCTTCTGGTATTTGAGATTCCTGCACTCCCACGTTGTAGATCGTGCCGAGTTCCAGATTAACTTAGTTAACGCCCACGCTGCGAATCCTTATGGTTCAACTGGGCACCGAGAGAAAGCGTTTCCATAGTCAACGCGCGCCGTTCGCTCTCACGACAGCAGACACTGTCTTGGTGCACTGCCTCCGTGGTCGGCCCGCCGCCCACACATGCATACACACCGTCTAACTGCACTCATGACTGCCGCATTCGAAGAGAGAGATCGCACGCCGGGAGGCACGCGCGGAGAGCGAGCGCGAGCGTGGCTACAACGGCGTGGCGGGGGAGAAGCCTCGACCCTAAGGAGCTTCGCTCCTAAAAAGGTCAGTTCCATACCTCTGAATTATGAACAGTGTAGTTACAAAACAAGCACCACAATCTGGCAAGCGCAGGTTGAGTTAACTTCATTTTCATCTTCTTCCGTTCTTTTTGCTTTCTTTTTCTACATCATCTGCTGTCTTTCTTCCATCATGTTTTTGTCTTCCTGCTATTGCACGATGATCCTTTCCCTCCTTCTTACCTGGAAACAACTCCTTCTCAGCCTAAATTCTCTTTCCCGCCCCATGCTGTACTCAATGCTGCACATGGCTATGCCATGATTTACCCTCGCAGCTCCTTTCACTCTTCACACATAAATTAGTCCTCACCCACGTTTCCCTTTGCCATGCCTTTCCGAACTATTCTATCCAAGGCTATGCCATGGCTTTGCGCTCTCCTCTCCTCCGTACGTTCCTCCTCAACCTCTCACTTCTTTCCCACACGCCTTGCCATGCTATACCATACATGGCTAGGAGCTGCTTCTGAAGTAAGTTTTTGCTTGCCTTGGATAGCCTCTTTTTAAGAAGTTTTGAAATCTCTCGCTGAAACACACTTTACATTAAACACAGTCCGCAGTGCATTTAATGTCTCCGCATCAACGGAAGATTTATGGAGTGGTTCCGAGAATTCAATAACTAAGGCGAGATAATGCTATTTAAACTTAAGCAAAGACGTCCATTGCAGGTATCCAGATACGGTAGTTGATGTATACGTTGCCTTAATTCTTCGCCTGATCATTATAGAGGACCTTGTTTTTACTTTTATATTTTTATGACTCCGTTTTCAGCTCAGCTCCAGAAAAGGCGCGCATATATATATAATTGCAGCGACCGCAGCTTTGGACGGAGCGTTTTCGTGCATTCACACTTTGGCGAAAGGCCCGCCGCGGTTGTCTGTTGCCTATGGCACACAGCTGCTGAATTGAAAGTCGCGAGATCAAACCTCGGCCGCGGCGGCTGCGTTTTGATGGAGGTGAAACGTCGAGGCTCGTGTACTGTGCGATGTCAGTGCACGTTCAAGAACGCCAGGAGATCGAAATTTTCAGAAGCCTACTACTATACGGTGTCTCTCATAATCATATTGTCACGTGGTCGCGACACTTGAACCAAAACAACCGTACTTGTCAATGTCGTGGTTCTGAGACGTTAAACCCAAGAAGTCATCATTTTGGCGAAACTTCCAGAACTTCCAGTTCGCCCGAGGACTGGTAATCTCATGATAGCAATCGCTGTGTGTCACATAAGCTGATCAAGAAATATTCCGAGAATCGGGACTGATGATGTGTGCGTGCATGAGGCTTGCCGGGAGCGGTGTGAGCGCGGTATATCAAATCCGGTGCTTACGTGAAAGTATGAGCAGGCATATTGGTAGATACGCATGTTGTAATAGATAAAGCTTCATGCGTGTATTTAATCATGTGTTATCTGTGTCTAGGGAGCCTACATGTGGCGCGCGCGACATGTAGGCTCCCTATCCGTGTCCTGAAACCGTGCGCTACCTGTTACGACAGGCGGTGTTTACGTTACGACGCCATCGTTCGCATCATTGGAGCACACTGCGATCGCGTTGCTGGGTGACATATCTGGATTATATACGCGTCTTTAGTGCAACACAGCGGATGACCAAATACAATGTGAATGACTGTGACCATATGCGCTCGCGGTTGTATAACAACCCACGGCGAGCCATTAGCAGCTCTTTCTTCACACAGATGCTATTCAAGCATTTTTTTTTTTTTTGCGCACGTGGCCTCGCGGACGGGAACCTGTATAACTTCGCGTTTCCCTTCTCAGTAATATTAGAGAGTTTTAGTTTGTCCGTACCCCGCAGGGGCGTCTGCGTAAGCAGACGTTTGGTGTGTGGCAACACCACGGACCCGAGCCAACGGGGGGGTTTCCACCCTCTCCCACGTCTCGCCGTGCGTGGCTGAGCCGTGTCCGGGGAAAAGGGGATCCTGGGGGTTGAGCCGATCCCGGGTGATTGGACCTTTAAGGCCCCCCGGAGGAGGCAACACACCCCTTTGGCCCCAGCTTCCCGTAGACGGCACCCCTGGGCTGACCCACCCAGGGGAAATCGGCAGTCGCCTTTTCCTATCTCTCTCTCATCTCAGCTTCGTCTTTCACTCTCACTTTATATCTTTCCTCTTTTCTATTCTCTTCCATTTACTTCCATTTTTCCTGGCGGCAAGGGTTAACCTTGTGTATGTGCCCTCTCTTGGTCACATTATATTTGGTTATAGTGGCTGTGTACAGCTGGCGTTGGCATGCCTTATAAGTGCTCTCGCGTCCCCATGTAGGGCTCCATGGTGGGCGGCTGGCATGGCCGCCGAATATATGCACTATTTATGGCCACTTCATTCCCTCCACTGCACGATCGCCCTCTCTCAAAAAGAGGGCGCACCGAAGAGACCTTATATGCATTTCTGAAACCAAAAGACATTTTCCCCCGATTCCATGTAATCCATTGTGAAACACTTGAAAAGGGTGCGAGAACAATCTCTCCTTTCATTGTATCGAAATGCCTCACAAACACACTCGGACAAGGTTATAAAGCTACAAGAATGGCTAGCGGGGACCTTCTCCTTGAAGTAAAAGATAAGACCCAGTACGAGAACCTCACAAAACTTGTCTCTTTCGAAAGCACCCCCGTCTCTGTTACTCCCCACCGTTTCCTCAACACCTCCCGAGGCGTAGTGTCTGACCAAGACTTGCTTGAACTGTCTGAAAATGAGCTCCTCGAGGGCTGGAATGAACAACATGTAACACACGTACAGCGAATTAAAATCAGGCGTGACGACAAAGAAATCCCGACGAAACATTTAATAGTCACATTTTGCACAAGCACCCTACCAGAGTATCTTGAAACAGGCTACCTGAAGCTAAAGGTCAGACCCTATATCCCCAACCCCCGGCGTTGCTTTAAGTGCCAGCGTTTCGGTCACGGCTCTCAAAGCTGCCGCGGCCGTCAAACCTGTGCCAAATGCGGCTCACACGAACACCCTGCAGACGACTGTACCGAAACTCCACACTGCGCGAACTGCGACGGTGGGCACCCCGCCTACTCTCGCGCCTGTCCGGCATGGAAAAAAGAAAAAGAGGTCGTAGCACTCAAAGTAACACAGAATATTTCCTTTCAAGAGGCGCGAAAGCGCCTTTCTTTTGTACAGGGTACATCTTTCGCGGACGTGGCACGCAAGGGGGCAGTGCCACAAATGTCCTTGGCAGCCACACGTGCCACACAGAGTGGACGGGTGGCAGGGCCATCCGCCCCCTCAGCGGAAGCAGCTCGTGCTGCTCCGCCACCAAAGGACATGCAGGCCCCTGGGCCTGCAGGTTCAGGGCCTTCTGTTCAGTCAGAAAGCCCTAAAGCTCCGACACCCGTGCGCGTGACCCGCGAGCGGGCATCCAGCGCCTCTGCTGAGGCTATGGACACAATGCCATCCCTAACGGCGTCTCAGGCGCCGAAGGAACGGCGCAGCTCCTTGGAGCGCGCCAAAAAAGGAAAAGCCCGTATTACAGGGCCTGGAAAGGGCCCTCTGTCTTAAGACGAGTTACTTCGGTACACACAGCACTAAATTACACCCAAAATGGATACACTAATAATACAATGGAACGTGAGAGGTCTTATCAGAAACCTCGACGATATCCAAGAGCTGCTACATGAACACTCACCAAAAGTGCTGTGTGTACAGGAGACAAACTTAAAATCAACTCAAACCAACTTTCTTCGACAGTACGTTGTCTTCCGAAAAGACCGCTGTGACGCTGCCACATCATCAGGCGGTGTTGCAATCATAATACATAAAGGTGTGCCATGCCAGGGTTTGCAGCTACGAACACCGCTCGAAGCAGTGGCTGTCCGGGCTGTACTTCTCAACAAACTTATTACCATCTGCTCAATTTATATACCCCCAAATTATTCTTTACAGAAACACGATCTTGAAGCCTTATTAGATGAAGTGCCGGAACCATACGTCCTCCTTGGCGATTTCAACGCGCACAGCACCCTGTGGGGTGATTCCCGCTGCGATCAGAGAGGCCGCCTGATTGAGAATCTTCTGTTCTCTACTGGTGCATGTTTGCTGAATGACAAAGAACCTACATATTATAGCCTCGCCAACAACACTTATTCCTGTATCGATCTCAGCATTACGTCCCCAACTCTCCTACCTGTCCTTAAATGGAAAGTTATTAGTAATCCATATGGGAGTGACCATTTCCCGGTAGTTATAAGCACACAAAAACCAACTGAATGTCCCCCGAAGGTTCCTCGCTGGAAGCTTGATACAGCCGATTGGAAGCAGTTCTGTAACCTCACATCTCTCCCGTGGGCTGACATGTCTCATCTAAGTATTGATGCTGCTGTTCAGTATTTCACTGCCCTCATAATTGATGCTGCCTCAAAATGTATATCCCAAGTAAGTGGCCTTGCACGCGAACGTCGTGTCCCTTGGTGGAACGACGAGTGCCGCAAAGCTCTAAAAAAGCAAAACAAAGCGTGGGCGCTGCTACGCAACTCCCCCACTGCAGAAAATCTTGTAAATTTTAAGGAAGCAAAATCACAAGGCCGAAGAATACGCCGGCTGGCTAGACGGGAGAGCTGGCAGAAGTTCATAGCAGGCATTAGCTCCTTTACAGATGAGGCAAAGGTTTGGAATAGAGTGAAGAGAGTAAACGGTGGTCAAACGTATTCGATCCCCTTGGTGGACACCCAGGGAAAAAGCCTGGAAGATCAGGCTAATGCTCTGGGCGCGCACTTCGAGCGCGTGTCCAGTTCGTCGCATTACTCTGAAGCCTTTCAGAGGTATAGAGCTAGAACAGAGCAACAAAAGATTGAGCGAAAATGTACAGGAAGCCGCACATACAACCAACCATTCTGCCTAGCAGAGCTAAAGGAAGCCCTAAACAATTGCACCAATTCCACCCCAGGCTCTGATCGTGTTATGTATCATATGTTGAGACACATACCTTCCGAAACACAAAACACTCTCCTGTCCCTGTACAATACCATCTGGTCTTCAGGCGAGATGCCTACTTCATGGAAAGAGGCTAATGTAATTCCTGTTCTGAAACAGGGTAAAGATCCAGCCTCCGTCACAAGTTATAGGCCTATTGCATTAACAAGCTGCCTCTGTAAACTCTTTGAAAAGATGATTAACCGTCGGCTATTACATTTCCTGGAGTCAAAAAAATTGCTCGACCCCTTCCAGTGTGGTTTTCGAGAAGGTCGTTCCACCACTGACCATCTCGTACGCCTTGAGGCACAAATCCGTGAAGCTTTTTTACACAAACAGTATTTTCTCTCTGTGTTCCTCGATATACAAAAATCGTATGACACAACTTGGCGGTTCGGAATATTGAGAGACCTGTCCCATCTAGGGATACGTGGTAAAATGTTGGACATAATAGAGAGCTACCTGTCGCATCGTACATTTCGTGTCCGCGTAGGCAATGTTGTATCAAAAATATTTGTCCAAGAAACAGGAGTACCACAAGGTGGTGTCCTAAGTTGCACACTTTTTATTATAAAAATGAATTCTCTTCGCCTGTGCATCCCACGCAATATGTTTTATTGCACATATGTCGATGATGTTCAGATTGGTTTTAAATCGTGCAACCTTGCGATATGTGAGCGGCAAATTCAGCTGGGTTTGAACAGGGTCGCTAAATGGGCAGAGGAAAATGGTTTTAGCATTAATCCCCAAAAAAGCAATTGTGTTCTATTCTCCAGAAGGAGAGGCCTGCAGCCTGAACCTGATATTTGCCTGCTTGGCCAGCGGCTACCTGTGAAAAAGGAGCAAAAGTTTTTAGGAATTATTTTAGACACGAAATTAACATTTGTACCTCATATAAAAACCTCAATAACAAGTGCATGAAGGCAATGAATATACTGAAGGTTTTGTCACGAACAACGTGGGGCAGTGACAGAAAATGCCTTATGAATTTATACAGAAGTCTTGTACGCACGCGCCTTGACTACGGGGCTATTGTCTACCAGTCCGCGACCCAAAGCGCACTAAAGATGCTGGACCCAGTCCACCATCTAGGTATTCGCCTTTCTACGGGTGCCTTTCGAACGAGCCCCGTAGAAAGCCTCTACGTTGAATCAAACGAGTGGTCGCTGCACTTGCAGAGATGTTACATATCCTTCATGTACTTTCTCAAAGTGAACGCAGACAACCAGCACCCTTCATACTCCACTGTTAATGATCTGTCCAGCTCTGCTCTCTTTTACAACCGTCCTACAGTACGACAGCCCTACTCACTTCGTGTGAGAGGCCTAGCGGAGGTAATGGGTGTGCCACTTGAACACCGTTTGTTGGCTCCTGCTGCTCAGCTCCCGCCGTGGCAGTGGCAGCTTATAGAATGTGATTTGTCTTTTGTAGAAGTCACGAAGCACGCTCCTGTTGCACACATTCGAATGCATTTCTTGGAGCTACAGCAGAAATACACTTACCCTGCATTTTTTACAGATGCTTCAAAGACCCATATTGGTGTGTCCTATGCAGCGGTCGGGCCTTCCTTTTCAGATGCTGGCACTCTGCATCCTAGCACTAGCATCTTCACAGCAGAAGCGTACGCGATATATGTGGCTGTAAAACACATAGAGCAAGTAAAACTACAAAAGACAGTTATATACACGGATTCCCTGAGTGTGGTAAAAGCTTTGAAAACTTCAAAAAAGCACAGAAATCCCATCCTCATCTCTCTTTACTCACTTTTATGCACGATGTACTCACTGAAACAGCATGTTGTTGTATGCTGGGTGCCAGGGCACCGCGACATTGAAGGAAACGTGTTGGCGGACCAGCTCGCTGCATCCGCCCACGAAAACGCTGCTAATACATCCATGGCTGTGCCTGCGCTAGACCTGAAGCCTTCCTTAAAACAGAAGCTCAGAGCTCATTGGCAACGCCTGTGGGATAAGGAAACCCAAAACAAGTTACACCTTATAAAACCGCTTCTTGGTAACTGGCCCCAGGCATGTAAGAATCGTCGTACAGAAATAACACGTTGCAGACTTAGAATAGGACACACACACAGTACACACTCATACCTTTTGTCCGGTGGGGATCCACCGCTGTGTGATAAATGTGGCGAGCCTCTAACTGTCCTTCACGTCTTATTGCAATGCACAGAACTAGATGCTCAAAGAAACAAGCACTTTCCATTAATATACCGGCTACAGTTACCACTTCATCCCGCTATGTTCATAGGCAGGCAACCACTTTTTAAATATCAATCTCTTTTAGCATTTCTTAAAGACATCAATAATTTTAATGTTATTTTCCCAGGTAACCCGTAGAGCAGCCTCACAACTGAGGCTGCGGCTGCGGAAATTCTATCAGAGTAAGCACCTGCCTCCTGGCCTTTGGCCTCAAATGCCCTGGAGAGGCATTCGTGCTATGTAAAGTACCTCACATGTATATATCATGATCACTGCTCAATCACCTCACACTCATAGATCACATCGCATGTCACTGTCATACTTTTATTCTATATACACATCTTTTACGCTTCTCTTCAGCGTGTGATTTTAGGCCCCTTTACAGCCATAATACATCCTACCATCGACACTCACTTGTCAACGCACATACTACATGATCAGACATGGCGCTCTTTGGCCACTCATGGCCCTTGCGCCATTAAACCCCACTAATCAATCATCAATCAAGCTACAGGCCCATAGCGCTAACCAGCTGTATTTGCAAAGTTTTTGAAAAAATGATAAGCAGGCGACTAATGCACTTCCTTGAGATAAACAGTCTACTTGACCCACACCAGTGCGGGTTTCGAGAGGCGAAATCCACCACTGACCACCTTCTACGTATCGAGGCGCAGATTCGTGACGCTTTCGCTCATAAGCAATTTTTTCTTTCTGTGTTCCTGGATATGGAGAAGGCTTATGACACTACATGACGCTTTGGCATATTGCGAGACCTTTCAAACTTAGGTGTACGGGGTAGAATGTTCACAATAATCTAAAGCTACCTTTCCAATTGTACATTCCGTGTTCGAGTAGGCACTGTTCTCTCCCGACCATTTGTGCAAGAAACAGGAGTTCCACAAGGTGGTGCACTAAGCTGTACGCTTTTTATTGTCAAAATGAACTCCTTGCGCTTGTCCATCCCACGCAATATGTTCTATTGCGTATATGTCGACGACGTACAGCTCGGCTTCAAATCGTGCAACCTCCCGATGTGTGAACGGCAGGTTCAGTTAGGATTGAATAAGGTATCTAAATGGGCACACGAAAATGGATTTAAATTGAACCCACAAAAGAGCATCTGCGTCTTATTCTCCAGAAAGAGGAGCCTTCATCCCGATCCTGGCATCGACCTGGATGGTCAGCGTTTATCCTTAAATGCTGAGCATAAGTTTCTAGGACTAATATTAGACATCAAACTTACTTTCATACCGCACATAAAGTATATCAAAAACAAGTGCTTAAAAACCATGAATATTCTGAAAGTGTTGTCAAGAACCAAGTGGGGTAGTGACAAGAAATGCCTTCTCAATCTTTATAAAAGTCTCATTCGCACTCGTCTAGACTACGGAGCCGTTGTTTACCAGTCTGCGGCACCAAGCGCCTTGAAGATGCTGGACCCCGTGCACCACTTGGGCATCCGCCTTCCTACGGGTGCTTTTCGCACTAGCCCCGTAGAAAGCCTGTACGTAGAATCCAATGAGTGGTCGCTCCACCTGCAGAGATGCTACATGTCTTTTGTATATTATCTTAAGGTGAACGCAGAGAGGGAACACCTATTTCACGCCACAGTCAATGATTTGTCCAGTTCTGCCTTGTTCGACAACCGTCCTTCGTTGAGACAGCCCTATTCGCTCCGTGTGAGGGGCCTCGCTGAGGAAACGGACGTGCCACTTGTTGAACATCGTCTGATGGCTCCCGCTGCATATCTACCGCCGTGGCAGTGGCAGCTTATAGACTGCGATATATCTTTCGTGGAAGTTACAAAGCACGCGCCTATTGCACACATCCGTACACACTTCCTCGAAATCCAACACAAATACAGTTGTCCAGAATTTTTCACTGATGCCTCAAAGACTCACACTTCTGTGTCCTATGCAGCGGTCGGTCCATCTTTTTCAGATGCCGGTACCCTGCATCCTAATACAAGCATCTTCACAGCAGAAGCTTATGGGATACTGGAGGCCGTGAAACACATCAAACAACTAAATCTACAAAAGGCAATAATATACACTGATTCTCTCAGCGTGGTAAAAGCCCTGAAAACTCTGAAAAGACACAAAAACCCCGTCCTTGTCTCGCTGTACTCACTTTTATGCACACTATACACGGTCAAACAGCATGTCGTAGTATGCTGGGTCCCAGGGCACCGCGAGATACAAGGAAATGTGTTGGCGGACCGGCTAGCTGGATCCGCCAAAGAAAACACTGCCAATACATCAATAGCTATCCCTGCCCTTGACTTGAAACCGTTCCTCAAACGAAAGCTCAGGGCCTATTGGCAGAGCACATGGGATACACGGACAGAGAATAAACTGCACGTTATTAAGCCGCAACTTGGCCACTGGCCGCCAGTATCGAAGTCACGCCGCACAGAAGTTATACTTACCAGGCTCAGAACAGGACATACACACACTACACACTCGTACCTTTTATCCGGTGGCGACCCACCTGTGTGTGAGAGATGTGGCGAAGCACTAACCGTGCTTCACATTTTAATAGAGTGTAAAAAGTTAGACACGCTCAGAAAACAACACTTCCCATTACCCTACCGACAGCAAATACCATTTCATCCATCAATGTTCGTCGGTAGGGATCCGCTTTTCAAACACCAAGCATCGTTTGCATTTTTTAAAGACGTCCGTACCTTTCATGTAATATACCCAGGCAATCCGTAGCGCGACCTCTGAAGAGAGGTCGCTGCTGCGGTGGATACATCAAAGAATGCACCTGCCTCACGGCCCTTGGGCCCAAGGGCGTGGATAAGGCACTGGTGCTGTTGCCATATATATTCACCATAGTTTTATTATCGCAACCACTCGCCATTCTTTATCACTCTGCACACTTCAAGTCACTGTCATAATTTTATTTCTTATGTATTTTACCGTTGTAACCGCTGGCCGCACCCACGTGGAGGAAAGAACGCCGTGACGCTCCGCCCTTTCGTGGGCCCTCTGGATAGCCTGGGCCTCCAGCTAGGGAGTCCTTACGTAGCTCCTCAGAATAATTAAAGTTCATCTGTCTGTCTGTCTGTCTGTCTGTCTGTCTGTATGTATGTATGTATGTATGTATTTTACCCGCCTTCGGGCGCGGAATTCTAAGGCCCTTATACAGCCACTTATCATAATCATGGTCCACATCTCTTGACTCACTACCTGGCGCTCTTTGGCCATCAAATGGCCCTTGCGCCATTAAAACACCACTCATCATCAATCGCATGATAGCAATCACTGTGTCTTACATAAGCACATCAAGAAATATTCCGAGAATCGCGACAGATAATGTGTGCGTGCAGGCGCGCTTCAGTTGTTTTTTTTTTCTTTAATACTTCGCATTATAAATATGAACGGCTCGCGAAAGGTACAAGTAAGTACAGCAGAAACGTGTCCCGTCACAACGCGATTCTCTCGTCCTCCCGTCTCTCCTGCCACAATCTGTCTCCTTCCATGTTTCTGGGGGAAACTTGGATGGCGTTTCCATAGCGCCCCCCCCCCCCCCCCCCCGCGGATTCCCCCTTGGGGGGCGCGGACGCAGAAGCCCCTCCTCGTTGAGTGCGCGCATTTTTGGACAAATTCCTATGAGGCATCCGTATCACTTATATATTTGCATAGCCTTTGAAGCCCGAATACGCAACGTACTACTTTCCAACATGTTCTGCCACCAAAGCCATATGAAGTCCGTACGTGAAGACCTCTACTCGCGACATTGTCCTCCCGCGAACACTGACCAGCGGCGCATAGTCGGCAGCGCTTGTATCTGAAAGCAAATTAGGCGTGTTACAGCTTGCGCCCCCCATTCAACAAGAAAAAAATTGACGGCAGATCCACGAGGTGAATGATGATGAGATTGGGCGAAGCTCCTGGAAGTAATCATCGGTTAAACCGTGAAATTTCTTCCGTTAATTCGCCCGATAAAAATGACGTGAAACGATTGATTAAATGTTTTATCAAACTTTTATTGCTGGTTTCCGTTGTCCTTTCATTATGACCGCTTTGTGGTCGGTGAAATGTAAGCTAAGTGGTTCTTGCACTGGTTGCAGATGAAAACCATTGCTTTACCTGGCGTCTTTCGTTAAGCAGCTGGCGTCTTTTCGTTTTGCTTTAGAAACATCTGGCGTCTTTCGTTAAGCAGCTGGCGTCTTTTCGTTTTGCTTTAGAAACATCTGGCGTCTTTTCGTTTTGCTTTTAGAAAACATCTGGCGTCTTTCGTTGGTTTATTTCATCAATCAACGGCGTTTTGAACAAAATTTTTGTTTAATCACGCACAGGAGAAATCTCACCAGGCACTACCTTGGAGGTAAACAATGGCTGCTACTGGGAATGAGAGACAGCAGAAGTCGGCTTTTAACACTTCTACTTCTACTAACGTTTCCTACTGGAACATGCCAATGGCTGCTAATGGGGAATGAGAGACAGAAGAATTCGGCTTTTAGTTAACGCGCACGCTGCGAATTTTTTTTATTGTTCAACAACGCACAGGAGAAATCTCCCACCGGCACCACCTTGGAGGTCAAAGCGTAAGACTGGTTACGCACTACGACTACTACGACTACGAAGAGGGACGAACGGGTGCCGCTCTAAGGAGCTTCGCCCCTAAAAAGCACGTGCGCGCCACGGGGATGCAACCGACGCTACTCAGTGTGGTGTGGACCACCTCAGATCTTTCTGTTCATTTTTAATTTTCTTAATTTCAATAATTAGCTGACTTATACATGGCCTATTTAAACGCAACATCTTCAATTGTGAACTTTCAGGGCATGTTAAGTGCAAATGTGTTTTCATGAAAGTAAGCGCAATAGGCGTAATTTTTCCTGGCTTCTGAGAAAGTCTGCGGGATTTGAAATGGTACCACGTGACTAGCGCTTGCGCCCTGCACCTTTCGCACCCTAAAACGTACTAAGAACGGAGCATCGGTGATGCGTGCAGATAGCAGGAATGGACATACGGAAAGGGCGAAATGTGCCAGCCATCCCTTACCGTCTCTCTTGTGACCGTCTCTCTTGTGACGCTGTCTACGTCGATCCCGGGTGGTTCGTGCTTCGCACGTTTTGAGTGTGCAAATGTCCCCCGGCACAAGGGTCTAGTCACGTGGTGTTTCTTAAATCTCGCGTTCGTTTTAGATGCTCAGTATAATAAAAACCATCACACTTATTATGGATACACTATATTTAGGCACTAAACATGCTCCACAACGTCACCGTTGAACTTATTGCGTATAAAGCAAGCATATAAAAGTTCACTACTTCACTAATGTAACTATTTATCTGAGCTCATTTTAAAGAGTTCAGTTTTCAAGACGACAGGGAATTATGCTAGTTGCTTGCATCCCTGTAGCGTCCCCGCGGTTTTTCTTTTTTTAAAGGCTGGAGCAGGTTCCCTGAAACACATTGTATTTCCACCTGGTGTTTGTGCGTAAAATACATACGAGAACTGTCGAGCAAATCTTGTTCCCGCTATGGCAGCTACGCCCATCGCCATCTTGGTTTCAGTTCAACGCGTGCTGCGCATCAGCGGCGCGTTGACCTTTTCTTCAAGCGGCCGCGCCACTCCCTCGCTATCAAAGCGACAGCCGAAGCAGACGGTTGCCAGGCGCGCACGCCCTCCTGGCGCGAAGTGTGTGCACCAGGTGGGCGGTTAGTGCTCGGCGCTGCCAGGGTTACGGGCAGGTGCTGGTGCCCTCGAGTTTGTTTATTTGATGGCGTTGGGAGTTTTTGTTAGTGTCATGTGTTAGTTTAATTATACTAGACGTTGCTTTTCTGGAGTTCACCGGCGACTCCACCGTGCATCTTTGGCGGCAAGGGCGGCCTGAACCCTTCAGCGCATATATCGTTCATTACTGGCGGCGTTCTTAGCGATTGTAATAGACAGGGAATTATTTAGTGAAGTAGCAACTATTTCCTAAATGCGTACATCCACACACAAAAGAAAAATAAGCGATCGCGAACCATTGCAATCCCTCATGGTGCACGAACGTAGAAGCTGTGTTACATGATAGACAAGTGTAATAGATTTCTGGTTTTACGTCCCAAAACCAAGGTGTGATTATGAGAGATGCCGCGGCGGAGAAATTTCGTACGCACGTGATTATTTAACATGCCGTGCACCAACAGCGCATAGCACACGGGCCTCAACAACTCACGTCTGTCGAAATGCAGCCACAGCGGCCAGGATTCGATTCCTCGACTTTTGACAGGGTTGACAGACAATGTTGATGAAAGGCAGGAACTCACGTCATTGCTTTTCTTTTCTTTTTCTTTTTTTTTTCTTGTCTCTACAGCCAAGAGTAGAGCCCGCATACAAGTATATGAGCCCAATGATATTGCAATGAAAATGGAGAACGCAGAATTTGAAGCTGTTGAAAGAAAGTTTATTGGGCGAAGCTGTGCACAGCGAAACAAGCAGATGAAACTGCAAGATGATAGCGCCTAGAAAGAAGTGGTAGGTTGTCGATGAAAAACTAATCAGCAGAGATGTGGGCCGGCTTTTTGCATGCATCGCACTGCCATCTAGTGTTATTCATGACGCCACAATATGGAAGCTATTGAAACATGTGCGCGCAAATAACATGGATGCGAAGTTGGTGGAACAGTCCGTATTTTTCGCGAAGCAGCATGCCCGTTTTCGCACTAGCTGCGACGACTGACACTGCCCGTAAGAAAAATTCAAAGGCCCTCGGAACGAATGATAACAAGTGCCCGTGTCAATAACTCTTGTCATGTGCTGGCTATCAGTCACGATGTCGAAATAAAGGTTTATTTCATATGCTCTGAAAATATGCGGGCGGTCCTTGATTTGAATGACTAATGCTTTCATTTCACCGAATGAATCCATACAACACACCTTGTGCGAGTGGCCACAGAACAGTGCACAGAGCCCATTACTTTACGACGCCTTCATTCAGCTGGAGGAGCAACCTCTATCGCAACTTGGACTTCTGCGACATGGACAGGACTTAACGTCGTCGGGGGAGGGGCGTGCAAGCACTATTGCTGTTCTTGCGAGCAGCCGGCCTGTCTGAAAGACTGTAGCTAGAACGCTATTCCTGTGCGTCGTGTGATGTTCTTTTCGTTTATTCTTTTCTTTTCATGCATCAGTTAATTTTCATAATGGTCTATCTTCTTGATGCTTCCGATGACCGCGGCGACGCGTTGAAGGACGGAGTCTGGGCCAAGATGTCCTCACAGCAAAACGCGTAGGTTGTTATTTATCCAGGCGACCTGTAACACTGCCCCTCAGCAGAGGCCGCTGTTGCGCTACTTTTATCAAGAAAGCACCTTCCTCGCCGTCCTTTGGCTCAAGGATCACGGCGAGGAATTCGTGCTCGCTCAGTGCGCTAGTTTTTAGAATCATTCACATACCACCCCACTCACTAATGTCATAGTTTTTAATCTCTTACACCTCTATACAACCATTCAATTTTAGATTTTAGGCCCATCTGCAGCCACATTTCATATTACCATCGTAACTGATTGCTCACCGCAGCCATCACATCACCAGCAATAGCGCTCTTTGGCCATACATAGCCCTTGCGCCACGAAAAACACATCATCATCAAAGCACGTATATTTTGTTTACACTACACACTATTTACAAAACAGACATCAATAATAATGCAACTGGGCTCA